>BLKR01001420.1:0-292091 GCA_011170035.1 Teleogryllus occipitalis
GGAGGATTTGATGTGGGAGGATTTGATGTGGGAGGATTTGATGTGGGAGGATTTGATGTGGGAGGATTTGATGTGGGAGGATTTCATGTGGGAGGATTTCATGTGTGGATGCAATGTGATGTGTGGGAGGAACAGGTAGAGCGAAAGGAGCTTGATAGGCGGACCGGAAGTTGTTATCAGGACGGCAATGGAAGATAGAACGTGCAGGACAGACGGGAAAATCGTGTGGAGCGGCCGATGCTGCTTAATAATCGATTGTGAGAAATAAATATCCGGGCAACACTAGGTAATTAGCTAATTATACTTTTGAGAGGGCACGCATGAAATCACGTTTCAAGGGAGCATTATTGCGACCCCCTCGCTGTGTGTGCAGTCACGCACACGCTTTCAGTACAAGCTGCTTTTTGCACCAACCCGGCACTTGCGAGGACCGGATCCACTGTATGATGTTGGGGCTTCACAAAACACACAGTGCTCTACTTTAAGGGAGGGTGTAGCAGCACTTCAATGGTTTAAGGCCCGGATTTTACTTCAACACAAAGAAAAATATGAAAAAATTTTATAAAGAATGATTTCAAGGATGTGATAATGGTATATAAGAAAGCCAAAACCAAAATACCTAGTCACGATTGAAACATCAACAGCCACAGTATAATTGAATGCAATGAGACACACTTTTAAAAAAATATAAAAACAAAAAATTCCAAAAATTGAAACACACACAAAATGAGCACTGACAAGAATACGAATTCACTGATACACAAAAAAAAAGTGAAACCCTTTTAAGTTAAAAACACTCATATACACATTTTGCAATAAACACTGTCCCTAAGGACCCTTACTAACTGTAACAGTACTATCTAAATTCTTATAAAATTTTGACATGTGAGGTATTCAAAATTTACTCCTGATAAATTTCACTCTTTACTCATGTAATAAAGTACGCCGTTGTTTGTCAATTTGAATTACAATTGAAACAACTAGTAAGCTTTTCTTTTTATGAAGCTCAAAAGAATAGAAAATTATTCATAAGCAAAATTTACATGCATTGATGTTTATAAATATTTATTTACTCTGATATTATACACCATTCTTTTCTTTTAAGAATTAAATTATTTACAGAAGATTTTCTTCAAAGGGAATGAATAATATGAAAAATTATTGCACAATCTAAAAAGTTAATGCAACATATCTCCACAGTCTAATATGCAAAATGTTTTCCTTTACAAATATGCTAAATTATATCTTAGAAAGTTCTGCTGACCTCCGTTTAACCCTAGAACTCTAACCATGAGTCTAATGGACACACATAGTACACATAAGTGCCCATGCGCAGCCGCATGACGCACTAGCACCTCACCTAAGGTTCCACTGCCTCTTGTGATCCCACCTACGGGGTGGTCTAAGACTTCCGCCGGGTTCGTGTGACATCATCTTTAAAGGTCAGTGCGACGAAATTACTCATGATTAGCAATAATAGACTATTTTATGGTGCGTCGATCTTCTTCATCGTTAGTAAAAGAAGGTATATCATTGTCTTGTCATGTTTTGACGATTAAAAATTGAATATTCGTTTAATTCCTCCATGATATGTAATTCTTTAAAAAACAAGGCAAACCAAAACAAAAAATTATTATTTACCCGTATTTTACATTGAGTGAGTTGATTCGACTCATGGTTAGTAATAATGTATCTATAAATATGCCTAATTTTTTAGGGTTAAATGTTCTACTCCCTCTCTACGAATCTGCAAAATACGCCGCGAGCGCCACGACCTAGACAGAGCGGCATGTGCAAAGTACCGGGGTTCTCCCCCCTCTCTGACTCTTCGGAAAGAAATGTTGAAGCGATCTGTTTGCAGAGCGAACACATTATGAAGTTGCCTGTCTGGAGAGCTATACACTTACAGTGGGCACTGGCGCAATGAAAATATCTCCACACATTTCGAAATATTGAAAAACCCAGTGCCTTACTTTGCGCGAACCCAAGGAGCAAATAGGATGGGCAATGAATATTTCTACGAAGAATTCTAGCAGAACATGAGTCGCACCTCTTCTCCAATTGTACGTCCTCTGGCGTCGTTATTTCCAATTTCGACTTCGAGGTGGGTAATTCGGCTTTGGCTCTCACCGGAAAATGCAGATCAGGTATCCAGCACTATGTAAAATACTTCCCCTGTCACGTGTGGTCACGAACGTGTAATGGTGTTCAATTGCAGACATAAATCGGTTCCAATTTGATTTTTAAAAAATGCCATTTCCTTAATGATTTAATTAGATGGTTGGAAGTATGGTATACAAAATGGAGAATTAAAAAATTACAAAAACCGATAACGAAAGAATGGCTGTAAAAGAAAAAACGTAGTATGAACATAATGCATTGCACGTGCTTATCTTTCACATAATAAATTCCATACATTTTCTTCTCAAAATTTCCTGAATAACTTATCACAAGAAACAATACCGCAGATAGAATAATTACCACGTATTTAGACCCATTCTGGTGTGATTGAAATAAATTCCAGATCTTTCATCTCCTCTGTTAACGAAAGCGTCCTGTTCTTCAAGCTGCCTCCGACAAAATGGGGCGATCAACTCTTGTAAATCGTTCAAGTTGTGTGATCAAGTCGATCGAGGTATCGAACCTACTACGCTGATATTTTCATTACTACGTATAGTTATGGTAATGTCAAACACTGCGCAAGTCCGTTGGGAGTCATTTTCAATATCCTCTACAATATCATACAATTTCCTTCTATTCCAGTAGGAATTCCTGAACTTTCTTTATCCCTAACCTGGCTGGTGTCCTTCGATTTACTTTAAAGAAGTAACATCGTCTAACCGTCTTTCTAAGAACGCGCAGTGGTTTGAACGTATCGTTTGCTTTGGAAGATTAGTCATTCCATTTATTGATAAATTTCAGCATTTTTCTTAATTTTATCTTATTCTTAAATCTAACCTTCTTTGTACAGTTAACAACAGGCCGAGGCATATTCCAAAATTGATCTGACAGAAAAGTGAATTCCAACTTCCTGCTATCCTTGTTTAGTTCTTTAGTCATCGAATTACGAGTTCATACGTAATTTCTTTGACCCTCCATCACAAGTGTGGGTGCAGATGCTAATATCTAATGATTTGCAACTGCATAGTTGGGAATAATAATGTTATTCATTGATTAGATGAAACGGTTTTTATTTATACTCTTCGAAAACAAATACTATTACTTTTTTTTGTATTCATTTTCATTTTATTTTTAAAGACCCACTCATAATTATGAACGACGTTCTCTTGCAAGACAATTTAGACTTCAGGTGAATTGATTTGCCTATAAATGATCAGGTAGGGCCAGAGGCAGGATTTCTGTATTCGGACTGTACGAGGGTCATATTCCAACGTTCCGAAGGTACATAATACAGAATGTATTCCAGAGTAAGAGAGAGCGTTTTAATTGGACCTGAGGAAATAGCGCTGCCCGTGACCCCGCCAAGCTGTAACCCAGAGACTCAATTCTCCCTTCACACTCATATAGTATCCAGCGCATTTCAATACTTAACGCGTGCCCCTTGACCTATCCTGACAGCATTATCTGTCAAAATTTTGAGATTAATAGCAGCCCTTCTGACCCTTTTGATTTCGAGGGTTTTCTCGCTCGGCAAGTTCGCCCATTCTGATAATTGGCTACCCAACGCGCATGTGCCCACCCTCTATCTGGGATCAGAATTGGGGGTAAAAGTATATACTTTCTAGGAGGATACTGAAAAGCATTCAATACCAATTGACACCACTTTTTAAATTTGTACTGTATATTCACTTCTGTAATAAACTCAGGGTTTTTCTTTTATCTGTCCAATATTACGACATACAGTTCGTATTTAATATAGGTAACCATATTTGGTTCATAAAATGATCTACACTATCATTTTATATGTCATTTATTAATAATTTTCACACAAAGTTTCGGAAATTTCTTTTTTCCCATCAGGTGCACTCAATCATCAACTTTGGATTGTAAGCAATGATGTATCCCATGTCATGTTCCTATCTGACTTTGCTGTTATTCTACTTGTACATCTTATGGGAGGCTATTGATTTTCCGTCACGTCACATTGTAAACTAGTTCCCGAAAAAGTGTGCGAAAAATTATTATTAATAAATGACATAAAAAGTAACAGTGTTGTTCATTTTACAAACCAAACACGGCTACCTATATTAAATACGAAATGTAGGACGGATTATTATACACACATAAAGTGAAGGTTAATGTAGATAAGAAAACTAACTTAACTGCTTCTTTATTCACTGAATTTTATTTCAGCAAACCTATCTGCAGCCGACCTGGATGGCCGAGGTGGCTAAGAGCGAGTACCGACTCAGCGCTTCGGTCCGCAGGGTCGCGGGTTCGAGTCTCGCCTTGGGCATGGCTGTTTGTCCCTTTACTTTGTGTGTGTTGTCGTGCTGCTGACCCCAGGTCAGAGGAGCCCGCAAGAGTGTTTGTCTAGTGTATGGTCAAATATGCGTCCCTACGGGACGTAAAGGGCCACCGGCTGTCGGCTGGATAAAAGCCCTAAGAAAAAACCTATCTGCATATTTTGTTGACTAGCCATGGACGTATGTAACTCGAGAATGGGCGTGGCCCCAGCCCGGCCTGCTCTCTGCCTAGCACCGAACTATCGGGCGCGTACGTAGATTAATTGCCAAAGCGTCGCCCATTTCTCCCTTCGCGAAGTAGCAATTCTCGGAACTCCCCCACGCAGTAAATTCCAAATACGAAATGCAGATGCTTTTATTGTCCAAATGAATGTTCTGTGAACCGAAGAGTAATCCAAATTATATTCTCACACCCACAATCTGCTGGTGCCCGACGACCATCACCGGCCCTCCTCGTATTTTCAAGTGCATTTATGTGTAATGCATCAAGTTTGAACTAGAACTCTATAGTGGGAATATTATCGTTGCATCCAGCTTCGTAACTTTGTGCAAACATTGTTAGTAGCATTGTGTCGCGCTTTGCCTCGTATTCTAACATTCATACTAGTGTTAACAGTATAGTCTGCCATAGACTCCGTGAGTATCTCGGTAACTAGCAGTAAAAGTTTTTGAACTCAACCGCGGAGTGTCATGCATTCAGCAAACTAGAACGCTCTCTCAGCTCACCAAGGCAGGGGTTGAATTTTGTTGCCCCGGGAGCGTTCACGTTTTCCTCGTCCTTCATTCCGGCTGAGCTTACGTCAGAGCCAGCATTGCTGCTGTGTCTGCAGCGATTCTGACCGGGAGGTCCTAGGGTTCGAGTCCTGACGGTGATGGATTTTTGGCACAAGGGACATAGCAGTGTCGAGTTCAGCCGCTGGACGAGAATTCTACCGAACGACTGCTTTGATCGATAATTTTTCGTGTTTTTTCTTATTAATATCAGACGAATATCAAAATATTACCCTAGCAAACAGGCCACGGATCGCACCCACTCTTTCTTTTCACTTCCTTGTCCTTGTCTCCAATCTTCTCTTTCTGTCACATACACACATACAAACACACAGACTTACATGCACTACAATACTACACATGTCAAGTGACCAGTCGGCAACCAAGAGTTTTTCCGGGCAGAAACAGTGCCCCGATATTGGACCGCCCTCCCCTTGCAAGCCTTACGGGTAAGTCGGCGCCGAATCTCGGCATTCAGTAGGGATCCCATCACCGGCACCTTCCGGGATAAAAAGTTCACTACACAAACGGGATTGCCGGATCTCGCCATTCAGTACGGAGAGCATCACCGCAGCTGCCGGGATAAAACGTCCACTACAAAAACGGGATTAATGACCATAGCAGGTGACGTGCCCGGATACTTCAATCAATCAATCATGCACACATTACTAGGCGTCTTCAATCGTACTTGAGAGCTCCTACCTGGAACCATCCACCTACGTATGTACTGATGTTAAAATACTAATCTTCAAGGATGTTATACACGTAGCAACAGTGCACTAGACTTAGTGACTCACCAAAATTGAAGTGCTATATTGTACCACAATATATTGGTGACTTATTTTTCAGGATGTGCCATATGTGAACATTATTGGTATAATAAATTTGTCGTATTTCATTTTGTGTTTGTCGACAACACATATTGTTACGTTGCGTCCTTAATTTAATGCAAGTATCTACTAGGGGAGTTACGTATGGGCTGCTGCATCTCGGCATGCTAGGTTGATAAATATACAGTTTGTTCCTGTCCACTCAAAACCCAATTTCCACAATCCTGAACAATGATGCTAATGACCGGGAGCGGTAGCTCAGTGCATCAACTGATGTCACTGCAGCGCCTCTGACCAGGAGGTCCTAAGTTCGAGTCCTGACGGCGAGAAGATTTTCGACACTAGCTTCTCAGCTACGTCGAATTCAGTCGCTGTCTGGAGGAGAATTCTAGCAGCCGGCTGCTCTGATCGGTAGTTTTCCGTGGTTTCTCCGATCAACACCAGACGAATACCGGAACAGTACCCTAACAAATGGGCCACGGGCCGCGCGCGATCTTTCCTTCCTCTTCCTTGCCCTATCCTCTCCTGTTACACACTTACACTAACATGCACTACACTACCACATATTCCGGGAGACCGATCGGAAGCTTAGAGCTTGTCCCGGCTGGGGTGGTGCCCCGCTGGTGGGAGAGTCCTGGTTAGGGGGAAACCTCACTAGCCGACGGTAGGTCGGCGCCGGATCTCGCCATCCAGCGGGGGAAGATCACCGCCATCTCCTGAGAAAAACATGTACTGCTCACGGGACTAATGACCAAAGCAGTTGCCGCGCCCGGAAAAAAACGAAAAATCAATCAATCAATTATGCTAATGGTCATGCTATATCAACCGTTAAGCGTGCGCATCACACCCCTGGCTCACACCCCGAATCTCACTCACAAGTGATTAAGCAGCGAGCGTAGTGCGCCAAGCAGATTTCAGTTATTTTATGAAGTATGTAATAGCGATTTTTTAAATGTATGCCCCGTATTTTATTTATTTGCATGTTAAATGAGACTGTTATATTTTTCTAACATGTTTTAGTGGGTAAGTGGATATGGTAGCTGCTGAGGTGAAGGATGACAGAGATAAATAAAAATAAAAACCAATAGTTAACAGAAGGACGTTGCATAGTTATTTTATATTTATTCGAACAGAAACTGATGTTTTCTCAAACACTCTCCTTTGAGGGATTCCTGTCCACTTTGTTTTTCTTTGTCTTTACCAATAAAAATAGTTCTGACCCATTTCACTCCCACGTTGACGGACATATATGATTAGAATTTGTAGTTTCAGAGATCTCTTATTCACAAATGACTTGTTCTGTTTTGCTATCGTGCTCACTTAAAGCTATAAACTCCTTATCTGAATCATCAGTTAGTTTATTGCGACAAATTTCATTCTCTGCGAGCAAAAGTTTTATAATGCGAATTTTCTCTCAAAATCTCTCTGAATCCAAATATGGTATTGTCTCAAAAAATTGCTTTGAATTTACGAGTTTACTTACACTGAGTATAAAGAGACTATTCCATTACATGGAATGATAAAAAAGTTAAGTCACAAAGAAAGTTAAGAATTCTTACATATCCATGCACTGGGCACAGTAAGATCCAGACAGTCCATAACAACTAATGTAACTAATTCGATGCAAGTGAGTGATGCAAAAGTGTGTTTATACATAGAAATCCAAAACTACAATAAAAGGTTAAAAGAAGATATACCAGATACCGATTAATCTATTGGAAATAACGCAATAATATTTGCAGACATCGCACACTGTGCGCTAAGAGTCGCACTTACTAGTTAATCAATTTCTTGCCTCCCCAAATACATCTCAACCTCCAGCCCGAAAACCAGGGGATTTTCTCACTAGATTACATTTTTTAACAAACCCCAAAACCTCTCTGCAGGGTCGCGAGCGATGTAATCTACCTAACCACGAGTGCGTCGCGAGCCAATCCCCACTTCGACACCCCCTCTCCTCCAGCAGGCGCTGCTCTCAGTAAATTCAAAGAGTTAATAAAAATATGTCCCCCCGCCCCCCTCCTTCACGCACGGGGCCCCGCGCGCCGCCCGCACGCGAGGCCATTCAAAGTTATCTGAAATAAACAGGCCAATTAAAGTAACGTATTAATTGGTGGGCCGTGAGCCCTTTAGGGAGCTGGTGGCGGTTGCGGGTGCGACGCGAGTAGAGCATGAGGTCGGTGCGGTGAGGGGGAGGGGGCAGAGGGGGGCAGGGGGGTTGTTCGTGGGCACGCTCGCACGTGTGGCGGTGTACCTGCCGGGGGCGGCGGCACAGGGGGGCGGCACTGCGTCATAGCCCGATAAAAACGCGCGTAAAATACTGAAAATACGTGGAGCAGGCTCGGCGATTGGGGATTCTCTACAGCCCGAGGTAGCTCGTTTGCATATTTAGAGGAAATTCTGCGCATGCGTTACACACACACACACAGGGTGTATTTGCTTTTGGTGAGCGTGTGATATTGCGATTTGAATTTGAGCGCTCCCGCGTGTTTGCTTTTTATGATTTTTCATTTACATATATTTTCGGTATTATTTATACGCGCCATTCTGTACTCGTTACTGTTCGTTTGTTTAAGCATGCAGTCACCTCTAGTTAGGAGTACAGTTCTAGGACGACTAAATTCGTGTTGGGGTAAAACGTTGAATTCGTTTTGTTGCAACTGAGATCTATAAGTACTGTGAATTTCCTGCAGAGTTCTTAAAGGTGAATTAAAGTAGTAATGACTTTTTCAGGGTCATTTGCATGATGCCCAAATGGTTTTTTATTTTTAAAGTATATGCATTTCAATTCCGCTATTAAAGATTTTTAAATACAGCGATGAAATTGATGTTACGATGTAGGCATGAAATCCAGAATTGAACTGGGCTGAAAGTTATTGCGGATAATACCATAATAATAAGCGATTGAACAGGGACTGCTTTCTCAAAGGCAAGTCACATCGTCAATACATATTGTCATTTCCAAACGTGCGCCATATCGGACATTAAGAGGGAAGATACACTTCAAAGCCTTAAAAAATTCGATTTTTGAAAACATTTTTTCCTATGTATTAAATTATTCAGGAATATTTTGATGAAAAAATATTTAGATATCTGGAATAGTTTTCGATTTATGATTTAAAAAGTACGTCGCTGCATCATGCATCTATTACAGTAGTAAGGTTAGCAAAACTCATGAATGTAACTTCGTCCCTTGTTTTCCAGAATTACCGTTTTTAAGACTCGTTGCCCTTATAACGTAGAAAATAATCATTTTAAAGCTATGAAATGTTTGCGATGCACTTAACCAAGTATTATCTACAAACCCATGGTAAATCACTCTTTAGATCAATAGTTTTTGTGATAAAAAATATAAAACTGAAAAAACTATTAATCAATATATTAATTTTGGATTTAAATTAAAAATATTATTAATTCAGTTGTACCTGAAACTATTGACAACCAATCTAAAGAAGAAGTTTGTAAAAATCTTCAAAATTATTTTAGTTATCAGGGAAAAACTAAGTCAGTGCATGGAAAACTGATTGAATTTTGATTTTAAAAATATTAAAATTAAAAGCAACTTTTTTCCTAGCAGAAGAAAGATGTATGTCAGTTCACGTTTTCACAGCTGTAAAGTATGATTTTAAAGGAGAAAAAAGTGTAAAAATAATAATAATTTAACTGCTATAAATTGTGTCTTCCCTCTTAAACTATTACGCTGGGTTTTAAGGTGGTTTTCTTTCGACCGAAAGTTCAACAAACGGAAATTTGCGTAAACCGAGCCGTAATAGACGAAAATGTCAGTTGAAACCGTTCAGACAGCTGACTAGAAAGACCGCTCACAGATCTTCTGAGGAAAGTCGTATGGAAAGAGTGTCTTTTGAATATTAATGAAACGATAATTCATCTAACAGAACGAAGCTCACGTATATAGGTATAAGAAAACAGAATTAGACATTCAAATATAGTATCTACGAGTTGCGAAATTCATTAAAATTCATTCTAATTTATACAAAAACTCATTCACTTCAGATTCGATTAATTGCACTAGTAATCGTTTGCATTCGAGTTATTTGTGCATAGTTGCATATAACACATACACATTGCTTATTACGGTTGGGCGAATAGCTAGAAACGTCACGTATGCTGAGAGAATCATTTTTGTGAGAGAACGAACTTGCAGAACGGAGAAGTGAGACATAAAGAGGAGAAGTCAATAGCACTTTGGAACCAAGGTCAAGTACATACTCAGCCATCGCTCTCATAGTCTATTTAATTCATTTGAAGAAATAACCAGTGTTAAGTTTTACACCAAGAAGCAATTCTTATGAATTTATCAACATACTCTCTGATGTATAGGTTAAAGATTAGTGCAAAATGTGTACATAATTAGTTCGTTTTTGTAATAAAGCATTATATGTCATTATATGAAGGTAAAGTCATGATAGAAGACGTTTTCTAATTTAAATTAAAAGAATTGTCGGATGGAGTGTAGATTGTGCACTGTCAAAGATATAGCTGTAAAAATGTATATGTATTTGTATTTTTTTTCGGTATATTTTTCTTTCTATTTGTAACTGTAAACTGTGACCAACTTGAAAATACAGTTTGTGCTTCAAAATTTCTTAAACTATTCGATTCTTAATGTAAGGATTCCTTTTTTTTATAGACCGAAAGAAAATCTCCTATGAATTGAAAATTAATGCAAGTTGTTTTTAATAACTGTCCGTGAAAAGCATTGACAATTGATGACAACTCTTTTCACCCCAGATAAATCGGCTAGTGAACCGGAGTGTGGGCAGTTGAACTGAGCGCCGAAATTCAAGTCTTGGAAGACTTAACAATTATTGATATACTATATTAAAATATTATCTGTGATTAAGTGAAACTCGTCTTAATATTTTTCCTCCTTAAATGTCATTTCCTTATCTTCTTGGCATTATATGAACCAATATTGCCGTGACACAAAAGGGAGTTAAGTGTTTTCGTCAGATTTGTTAGAAACTATAATTTAGAAGAAAATACTACACTTTAAGTTATTTTTTGTTTGTGATGCCAAGTACTAGTTTCATGTCAATCATTAAATATATTGTTTTTATGATAGCAAATAAAATGTACTAGAGTGCCCAAAAAGTAAGTTTATCTTCCTTTCAGAGAAACCTCTGAAACTAATGATTAAAGATATCAATAACTTTAAATTTTAATAACATTTTACGCAGTTTTGTTTTAAAAAGATTCACGTTTTATCATGGTATTTACTTCTTTTAAAATATCGTAGAAAATTTTAATATTTTAGATTTTTCATTTCACTGCACTTCCTCTCTGTGGCTGAGCACCTTCATACTACCAATGGGTTTCTGTTCAATACTTTCCGCACTTCACAGCAGTAGTGAATGTAAGGAACTAGGTATTTCAAGCATAGTTTGAAGTTGAGTTGGCGTTTTCTGTATAAAAATTGTTTTCATAATATGCCTGTGTTAATATAAAAATACCTTTCTCATTAAAATTCATCCGAATTTTAACGGGATTTTCACCCTCGTCACCTGCTTTTTCGACGAATGGTTAAAACATTTGCAAATTGTAATTCAGATAACCTATCGGTCTGTGAGGTCGCTAAGGCAACAAGGTGGGAGCCTACGCACCAGCTGAACGTATCAGGACAAATGAGCTACTTTACATTCTAACAGCAAATGAAAAATTGAAACTTGTTAATTGGCTATATTTTAACATTTCAAGCCTTTTATTGCATATAAATATAGCATTGGCTATATTTCAACAAATGAGGCCGCACATTACAATGACCAATGTAATCTCTCTTTTACACAGCATACATATAGAAAGTTAATAGTACACATATAGAAATCCAAAGTAAAGAAAATATGCATTTCAGACTGCATTCAGGTATAAAATTATGTTGATTTTGAAGAAAAAAATAGTATTGCTAATTGTGAATTTGAGACGTTTTTATCTAAAAATTTCCTTCTTGCCAACAAAAAATAACTAACAACAACAATAAGCACAAACAAAAACCCGGAAAAAGAATACCAAGAGAAGTGAATACCCGAAATAAAATAAAAGCCAACAACGAGATAATTCAATAAAAGTGACTATCAGAAATAAAATGACATGAAATATTTTGGAAATGTGTATTTGGAGGGCTTCATTATGAACAGGTTTGAATATTGCGGATTCCAATGTTTCTGTGAGATCTATGTCGAGGAGTTGCGTGTGTCGGTGTGGCTTTTCAGATGTCTTAGTCTTATTGGTAGCTCGCCATTTGTGATCAGCATAAGTAGAAAAATTCGCGACTGAAACAAATAGTCTTTCGTCCGCGACATTGTAACGTCGGTTTCCTTTGTGGTCCGCTCAAGCGGATAGCGTTTTCAAAACCACAGCGCACGTGCTGGAAGTTAGAGAAAGTAGTTTGGTACCTTATTGTTTTAAGTTGGAAGTATTTAAATATTACTCACTTTATGGTCATACTTGTTTGTTTTCTCTAAATACACAATCCGCTCGCCAAATAAAACCGCCGATACTGAAAGGCAAATATTTCACAGTAAGTTAAGAGTAAATATAAATTTGTATTTACAGTATTCAACAATTACACAAATACTTGCCATATTTCTGCTTATTCAACCGATTTTAAACGCATATTTTACGTTTACTTGTTATTCGTATTTTGTGTGTGAAAACATTACTTCAGATTTTTGTACTATTAAGAATTTTATTCACAATTATTACGTTTATGCCAAACCAGATGGCTTCGGTCCGATGGGTCGGGGGTTCCAGTCCTGTCTTGAGCATGGTCCCTTGTCTCTCATGTATGTGTAGTTGCGCAGGGCTTGCGTTCTCCTGACCCCAGATCAGGGAAGTCCGAAAGTGTGTTGGTGTATATATACGTCCCACTGGTACGTATAGAGTAAGTCGCCGGCTGAATAAAAGCCTTAGGTGAAAAATAGTTTCATTTAGCGTGAAAATTACGTTCTTCATGAAGTAAATAACGATTTTTTTGAGTATTAAATTGTATTATAAATTATTAGTATTTGAATGCTGTTTGTAAATATTTCTAACCAACGATTATTCAGGGTTACAGCTTCTTAACTATGGTGGATGCACTAGACTCAGAGTATTTAATAGATCACAGCAGTACTTAAAAGACTCTGAAAGTTTGAAAATTGTGGTTTGTGTGCCGAGTTACACAAGTTAGTCGACGTCAATGACATATCATGATTCATGAATGTTGAGAAGTTGTCGCAAATTGTTTCACTCTGGTATCATGTCCCAAAACCTGAGCCATCAGTTTTTGTCTAAAATAAGATTACACGGTTCTATAGGTTTTGTACGTGTACGGGGATAGGCGACGATCCTAAATCAGCGCCTCTGACCGGGAAGTCCTAGGTTCGAGTCCTCACGGCGGCAGGATTTTTGACACTAGCTTTTCAGATAGGTCGAATTCAGTCGCTGTCTGGAGGAGAATTCTAGCGGCCGGCTGCTCTGATCGGTTGTTTTCCGTGGTTTCTCCGATCAACACCAGGCGAATGCCGGAGCAGTACCCTAACAAACGCGCCACGGGCCGCGTGCGATCTTTCCTTCCTCTTCCTTGCCCTATCCTCTCCCCTTACACACTTACACTAACAGACACTACACTACCACATATTCCGGGAGACCGGTCGGAAGCTTAGAGCTTGTCCCGGCTGGGGCGGTGCCCCCTGGTGGGAGAGTCCTGGTTATGGGGAAACCCCACTAGCCGACGGTAGGTCGGCGCCAGATCTCGCCATCCAGCGGGGGAAGACCGTCGCCATCTCCCGAGGAAAGAAACCTGCACTGCACTAACGGGACTAATGACCAAAGCAGTTGACGCGCCTGGAAACATGAAAAAAAAACAAACCAAACCGATCCTAAATAACATGCTGACCCTTATAAAACCTTTATCTCCGCATCCCCCCTCCGCAGGCAAATTATAAAATATTAATTAAATTATCGGATATCAAACAAAATGGAAAATTTAACCATAAATAATACTAGAAGTACTTATTGCATTTTTTGTATCACTGAAAAAAATATGACTTACTACATGATATTTATTACATTGTAGAATATTGAAGTTATCCTATTAAATGAACCAGTGACTTCGACTACAGAACTTCATCTCTGCCACCAAAAAAAAACTTTTTCTTCGCCACACATTCTTTCTCTTGATTTTGCATTTTCGTTTCCCCGGGAGGGACCCCACCGCCGTGTGGGATGGTCGGAGATTCGCAGGTACTCCGGCCGCTGCAGCAGAAGCAGCACGGGGGAGGGGGTCCAGTCGATTGCACCGCGAGTGGGCGAACGGCTCGCTCCGAGAGCAGGCAATCGCGGCTGGCTCGAGCTCCAGCGAGGGCGCAGATGGACCGGCGACCTTTTTGTGCCGCACTTTCAATATCTGGGCGCAGCGAACGCGCGCCACTAAATGGCGACAATCGGGTGCGGCAGCCTATATTATTCATGGAGCGGGAGAGAGAGACAGAAAACAGAGGGTCAGAGAGGGAGAGAGAGAATAGAGGGTCAGGGAGGGAGGGAGAAGAGTCAGGTAGAGAGAGACATTTTGGTTGGGTGGTTGGTTAGTGATTCCGGGGGCGTCAACAGCTTAGGTCATTAGTCCCGTAAGTGTAGTGCATATTTTTCTCTCGGGAGAGGGCGGTGATCTTCCGCCGCCGGATGGCGAGATCCGGCGCCGACCTATCGTCGGCTAGCAGGATTTCCTCGTAACCAGGACTCTCCCACCAGCCGGGCACCGCCCCATCCGGGACAAGCTGTAAACTCCCGACCGGTCTCCCAGAATATGTGGTAGTGTATTGCATGTTAGTGTAAGTGTGTGTGTAAGGGGAGAGGATAGGACAAAGAAGAAGGAAAGATCACGCGCGGTCTTTGGCACGGGGCCCATTTGTTAGGGTACTGGTCCGGCATTCACCTGGTGTTGATTGAAGAAACCACGGAAAACTACCGATCAGAGGAGCCGGCCGCTAGAATTCACCTCCAGACCGCGGCTGAATTCGAGCTAGCTGACAAGCTAGAGCCGAAAATCCTGCCGCCGTACGGAGTAGAACCTAGGACCTCCCGGTCAGAGGCGCTGCAGTGAGATTGGCTGATGCACTGATCTAGCGCTCCCGATAGAGAGAGAAAGAGAATCGTTGGTCAGAGATAGAGAGAGCATGAGCGAGAGCGAAAGAGAGAGCGAGAGAGAGAGAAAGAGAGAGAATAGATGGTCAGAAATGGAGAGAGCAAGAGAGAGAGAGAATGGATGGTCAGAGATGGAGAGAGCGAGAGTGAGAGAGAGAGGAAGAGAGAGAATAGAGGGTTAGAGATGAAGAGAGCGAGAGAGAGGAAGAGAGAGAATAGATGATCAGAGATGGAGAGAGCGAGAGAGAGGAAGAGAGAGAGAATAGATGGTCAGAGATGGAGAGAGCGAGAGAGGAGGAGAGAGAGAATAGATGGTCAGAGATGGAGAGAGTGAGAGAGAGAATAGATGGTTCTGACCATTGAGAGAGCGAGAGAGAGAGAGAGAGAATAGAGTGTCAGTATGAAAGAGAGAAGGAGATGGCGTAGGGAGTGCGGAGGGGAGGGCGTGTCGGGCTCTCGGGCGTGGTAGCGTCCGCGCGGTGCCATCTCTGACAAACGCCGATTGCACCGCCTGCTGCACCGGACGGAGGTGTCTGCTTTTGTGACGCACCGCTGTTGCTCGACGTGCACGTGTGGGACGATTGTGACGCCGCATAATATGACGCGTTTCACTACTCAAACGTGTACAGTTCTGACGTGTTGCTGGCGTCAAATCGGTATACAAATGGAAAAATGGAAACTCGAAACGCCTCTTCACACTTTTTTGACAATATAGAGTATTTACGTGCATTTTTACGTCCTCGAACTTTGTGTCCATATTGGATGTTTTCTATATTTGATTGCATATTGTGTTGGTTTTTGCGAATTTGTGAACTTGTGCAAAGGTCCTCGCTTAAATCATTGTTTGGAATCACCAAGATTAAATCATTGGTTAACAAAAAGGTTAACCAAAGGTAGCAAGAAGTTAATCTCAACTTGCAAAGCGTATTTATTTTGACTTTCACTACTATGTTTTCAATAGATTTAATTTTGTTTCCTTTTCACTGAGCATACCTATTCATTAATATTCATTGAACAAGCTTTTGAAGTAGAGTTCACAGAACTATTTAGTTGAAAAAATTGTTTTTGATTATACGTTGATGGAATCACGATCGAATTTTAATAAAAAATACGGAACACAAGTGATAAAACATGAAGTTTTTGTCTCTCCTGTTGATGAGTGTATGGGAAATGTCTTAAAAAAGAAAAAAATGTGGTCACATTCTCTCATGATTGTAATTTCCCGGGTCGTTGTGCTGTGGTCTTATGGAAGCGCTATTTTTTCATGACAAGCCCACATCTGCACTAGAACATCACATCTCAGCGAGAAGATACATCAGCGGTAGCGTATGTCCAGCAGAGCACTGGCCGAGTTGGCTCAGGACAACTGTTGGCACAACAGTGATTGTGACCGGAATGTCGTACTGTGTTGGAATCCCGACAGTGGTGAATTTTCGAAACTACCTAACCCTCATCCGCTATTCATCCGAGAATTCTAGCGATTGGCCGCTCTGATTGGTAGAACATAATAGGTGAAATGTCTAAAACAAACTTTTTCATCCGAAGAGGGTCCATTAGCCAGGAAAACATATGTATATAAGCGCCGCCCCTTATTTCCTACGTTGTTTTGTTTTGGCGTTACATCATTTGTCGATTTTTAAATATTTATAGTTCGCAAATATATTGCCTACATCTTTTCCATAGTTCTGTTAGGGGAATGTCTTCAAATTACCTGTGACCACAAATTATTTGCAGTCAGTTTTTATTCACGAGATTTTAGTAAACTTCCGTCAAATTCATTCAGCGTGATAAACTGTATATATATGAATATATGAATATATCATAAAATATATGAATATATTATATTCGGAGCTAAATAAGTCTTTTCAATTCTTCTTCTCCACTTCAAGGATAGGTCAATGATCTATTCCGGCTTCTAAGAATTCCATCTTTTTAGCGGTTCTCCTAGGTCTCTTCTGCCTTGAGGTGTATACTTAAATGCCTGCTTTGGAATGCGAGTCTCTTCCATTCTTTCCACGTGTTGTAACCATTCCTGTCTGTGGCACTCTACCTTGCCATTGATTGCTTGAGCGTTTAATTCTGTTCGAATTTCCTCATTTGTGAGTTTATCTAGTCTGGTACATTTTTTTTACAAATCTCAATAATTTCATTTCTGCAGACTGTAAAGTCTGTTTATCTTTCTCTCTCAGAGTCCAGCATTCACTTCCGAAAGACGGAACAGCCATAACTTTATATATCCTCATTAGAATATCTCTGCGTGTTTTATCTTTAAGAGTTTGCCGAATGGTTCCGCATATATTCTGGTATTTATCGATTTTTTATCTACATCCACTTCTGTGAAGAACGTTATGTTATAACGCAAATATTTAAAATGGACGATCTTGTTCTAGCGTCGTATTTTCCAAAATTATTTTGTTACGAATAGGATTGTTTCTCCCAAATGTCATTGTTTTGGTCTTTGTTTGTGAAATCTTTAAACTATATCCTTTGCAAGTTGGTTTAATTAGTGAATAGACTGCTATAGGACCTCCTGACTTTCTTGGATTATATTCTGATCATCAGCGAATAGCTGTGTATTTAAATATACTCCATTTTAAGCTTAATTCCTAGGTTAATTTTGTTCTTCCATTCTCGAATGACATAATCCAAGTATATGTTAAACAATGTTGGGGAAAGGCTACATCTTTGGCGAACTCCTTGGTTTGTTTTTATTTCTTTTGCATATTTTCCTTCTGCTTCTAATAAAACGGAAATATTCTGGTACAGAGATTTAATGAAAATTATTAAGTGGTGTGGGTAACCTCTTTTTTCATAATTTCCCATTAGGTAGAGGGTTTTAATGTATCGAAAGCTTTTTCATAATCGATGAAAGCTAAATGAGTCTCTAGATTAAATTCCCTACGTTTTTCTATTAGTTGTCGGATGGTAAAAATATTATCTGTACAGGAGCGACCTTTTCTAAAACCATTTTGTTCTTCTATTATTAAAATATCAGAGATATTAACATGCAATCTTTTCAATTATCCATTATTTTCATAGAAAAGTTTCTTCAAAGTAGAGTTCTCTTTTACTATTTTTTCATCGCGAGTTCACGGTCATCTGTAATACTAACCTTGCAGAGATTTTCATCCAAACCAGTTGTTCAATATTCATCAACTGATTTTGCTAATTCGTATAATATTCACACAATTTAATATGTATGTACTTGGCGTTATTAGGTCGGTAGTCCCACTTCGCCGGCAGGCTACCGGTGTTCCCTATGTCTGGGCTTAGTTAAATTCCCATGCTTGGGAGTAAGAGCGACATGAGGCGAACATGACGTATTCTCTTTACCGTAACTGGCAAGATCCGCCTGCTTGAGCTTTTATTCGTCACACAGCTACAGAAACTGGGACGACTTTATAGAAAAGCTACAACTCTATTTTTGCCACGACCTGGAATCAAACAATTGAATAAATTATATAAAAACGAAATAATTATATAAAACTGAAAAAAATACATAAAATACAATTCCAAAAGACAAGATGTATGTGCGCTTAACGCACAGAGTTATTGCAAAATTTTACATTTGGCGTCGAGGCAAAAGCTCTCGTCGTGTGGTACGCTTCGCAGTGAATCACGCGACCGCGCGCGCGCGGGAAGCCTTCCTCATATGCACGCGCTTCCTTACGCGTTCTCGCCCACTCGGAGCGCGTTCCTTTATTCGCCGCCTGTGAAAGCGGAGCGCGCGAGCAAGCGAGCGGTTGCGCCCGCACGAGGTGCTCCGGAGGCAATAAACGACGCGGCGGCGGAGCGTGCGCTTCTCTGGGGAGGCCCCGCCCCCTCCCCCTCCCACCCCGCACGCACGTGCGTACGCACGGAAGCTCGCGCCGCCCCATCGCTCCTCCCCTTCCTTCCTCAGCGTCTAAAATATAATTATTAGGTAATTTAAAGTAAAAATTTCAAGAATTAATTATTTTCTCGAAGCTGATTATTCTCTGGTAAGGGTTTTTCATAATAATGATAAACCTATAAATTCTAAATATCTAATATATTAATTGTAAATATGAAACATGTAATATCTTAGACCCCGGTAAAGAAGTTGATTAGTCAAAAAAAACTTAATCCTCCCTCCCCCCCCACATAATAATAATAATAATAATAATAATAATAATAATAATGTCTTTATTAATGGCGAGGCTCAGGCCATATGGCCTGCTCTTCCGCCTAACCACACACAAACACACACGGGCGTGCGCACGCAAGCTCGCGCCGCCCCATCGCTCCGCCCCTGCGCCCCTTCCTTCCTCAGCGTCGAAAATAAAATTATTAGGATATTTATTGTAAATGTTCAAGAATTAATTATTTTCTCGAAGCGGATTATTCTCTGGTAAGGACTTTTCATAATAATAACAAAACTATAAATTCTAAATATCTAATAAAATAATAGTAAATATGAAACATGTAATATATTAGACCCCGGTAAAGAAGTTCATAAGTTAGAAAAAACTTAATTTTTCAGGGGAGCAAAAAAAAATTTTAAACTAATGCTATAAATAAGGGATTAATGATAGTCAGCCTGTGGGGTAGTTCATGGGCAACGAACTAGCTTCTCTTGCTGTGGTTCTATTCCCCGACGAGGCAAAAACAGATTTGTAGATTTCCTTTACAATCGTCCCAGTTCCTGTAGCCCTCTGACGAAGAAAAGCTCAAGCAGGCGGATCTTGCTAGTTGTGGTGAAGAGAATACGTCATGTTCGCCTCATGTTGCTATTACCTCCAAGCATGGGAATTTATCTAGGCCCAGGCAAGGGTGACACTGGTAGCTGCCTGGCGAAGTCGGGCTACCGACCCAATAACGCCAAATACATACATATTGTAAATGTTCAAGAATTATTTATTTTATCAAAGCAGATTATTCTCTGATAAGGGTTTGTCATAATAATGAAAAAACTATAAATTCTAAATATGTAACACAACAAATATAAATATGCAACATTTAATATCTTTGACTCCGGTGAATAAGCTGATAAGTAAAAAAAACCTTAATTTTACAAGAGAGCAAAAAACAACCTTAAACTAATGCTATAAATAAAGGATTATTGATACACCTACATAAAAATAGTTTTGTTTGAATATCACTTTCATTCGAATATCATTAATCCATGATTTAATTAATTTAAACTTTGAATATTTGCTCTCCTGTAAAATTAAGTGTTAATGACTTATCAGCTTATTCCTTGGGATCAAAGATATGTGATGGTTAATAAGTGTTTACCTGTTTCAGTAGTAGAGCACCCGGGTCCCCGAACTAAGAACGGTAACACCCAATAGTATCTAGATGCAGCTAATAGGTGATGAAATAAGGAGTAAATGTTAATGAGAATTTATAGAATAAATAAGGTAATGCCATTACCAACAATGTTAAATTTATGTAAAATAATAAATGTCATAAATAAAACTGGAGATCCAAATGTAAATGTAAGACGTTCTAGGGGTGTAGATTGGAGCGTAGCTCATGAACTCACACCTACCTCGTCAAACCACTACGTGGTAATGTAATCTAGTCATAAAAAAAGATACAAATAATAATCACCTCTTTCTCGCTCCCCCCAACCACCCACCGCACTAATGGCTTCCTTGTTACTTTCTCGCTACCGCTTACTCAGTAGAGAGAAAGTTACTGAACGTTGCGCGAAAAAAGCCAAGTTTCGTTAAAAAACTCTTCTTACACGGCCGTGGTAATAAAAAAGGGGATAAATCCATTTGCTAAATTTAAAAAAAACTCCTTTGCCCCAAGTGAAGGCAGAATCCGTGTTTTATGGGTCCTTGATAGCAAAAATCGAATGTCGGCAGAACGTCTTTCAGACATTTAACAACACTAGTGGTTAAACCAGTTCAACCGATTTTCTGCAAAATTGATATTACCTGAGAGATCTGGCTGGTGTGGTGGACCCTTGAATTTGAAACCGATATTTTAATTTTGGAGGTACTTTACATGAAACCCCTTGGATATTTTCAAAATTTAAAAAAAAATTACTCCAATGTTTTCCATTTAATTTTTTTGTTGGATAGTGTGAAGGTCGTTTGGTGCAAGTCTCATTTTCGTCGAAAATCCTTATTTTTTGAAAACTGTAAAAGTTCAAATTTTTTGGGAAGTCTTGTTACAACTAAAATATTGAAGGTTGAGTATTTTTCTGAATGAAATCTGTTCCGTACAGATAGATTTGGAAGTAAGGTCATATACATTATTTTTGAAAATTTGCACAAGAGAATGGGGCAAGGCCGACCAAAGAAAGTAGAAAACTAATAACTCTTGTTTCGTTTCACAAGCCCAAACCGGTTTATTGATTAATCGCTAGTGATTCCGGACGTGTCAACTGCGAGTCATGTCCCACAAGTGTAGTGCATGTTGTTAACATCTGGAGATGGCGGTGATGTTCCCCCGCTGGATGGCGAGATCCGGTGCCAACCTACCGTCGGCTAGAGGGTTTTTCCTAAACATGCATCTCCCACCAGCGGGGTACCGCCCCAGCCGGGACAAGCTCTAAGCTCCCGACCGGTCTTTCGGCATGTGTGGTAGTGTAGTGCATGTTAGTGTAAGTGTGTAAGTAAGGGGTGAGGATAGGACAAGGAAGAGGAAGGAATGATGGCTCGCGGTCCGTGGCCCGTTTGTTAGGGTACTGCTCCGGCATTCGCCTCAAGTTGATAGAATAGAACTCGAACCTATGACCTCCCGATCAGTGGCTCTTCAGTGACATCAGCTGATGCACTGAGCCACCTCTCCCGGTGTCACTACCGGCTTATGTGGAACGAAGCATCAGCTAATGTCATTGTAGTGCTCCTGAGCGGTAGGTCCTTGGGTTTCACTCCCGATGGTGCCAAAATTTCCCCTGCTACAAAGCTAAGTCAAATTTAGTCGCTGCCAGCTGCTCTGATTCGTAGTTTTCCGTGGTGGTTCTGATCAACTCCAGATAAATGCACAAGCAGTACCCTAAAGAACGGGCCACGGACCGCGCGTGATCCTTTCTTCCTCTTCCTTTTGTATCATTACCCGTTACTTACACACACGTGCACTACATGATCACACATGTTGGATGACCATTTTCACTTTCATGCACTATATGACGACATGTGACTCAAATAATCCTTTTTAAAACAAACTATTGGCGTATCAAAAAAAACTGCCTTGAAAACTGGTTTATGATTCTCAGAGTAATGTAACACCATATGCTTTCTCGCATTATATGTAACTTTTGAAATTTTCCAAGCTTCGACGAAAATCGGACCTAAGCCACTTTTATAACTGTAATTGGCATTCCTCGATAAAAAAAATGCACCGTTACTAAGAAAATCTTGTTTTCAAAATTGCCTTCATTGTACGAAAACTAGTGATACTTTGCACAAATAGTACACCTTTTTTAAATATTTAATTTTGAAGAACATATTTCTTTAAGAAAAAACCTCTATCTTCAATTTTGTTGCAAAGCTTAGCGTAGGGTGGACATCAAAATATGTTTTACTTTGCTATTTGAGACATTTTAGACTGTTCAACGAAAATTGTACCTGCGCCATTTTTATAAGCACACTTTGCTGTATGTGTGAAAAATTAAAAAGAAAATTTGGAGCTTTTTTGAGAAAATCTGGAAAATTAAGTCGAGGCTTCTTGTAGAGTTTCAAAATCAAAATGTTTGATTCAAATTGAAGGGCCACAACATTGACCAGATCGATTGGAGAATATTTTGGTGAAAATCCTGCCAATGGATTATCCGCAAGCATTGTTCACAGATAGAGTTTGGCGTAAACCAATTTACGAACTACACAATGAAGATTCTGACAATCAAGCGTGTTTAGATAGTTATTTACTATATATATATATATATATATATATATATATATATATATATATATATATATATATATATATATAAACAAAAATTATCTACTTTTTTTGTGTCAAGAGTTTCGCAGCAAAATTGCATCATTACTATATTTCCTTCATACTACATAATACGCTATGATCTACTATATTATTCTACGTTCTTCTCTATACTGTAATACGTAGGTAATCTGATAGGAAATTAAAAGGATTGTAAAATAAGTTTTCTTCTTAGACCATTCACTGATTGACATTATTCTGAAATATTTTTTTGAGAGGAAGGGACAACAATATTTATTATTTATAACATAGTTTTGAAAGACTTCTTATTACGAGATGGCGATTACCAATGGAATACTGAAATAAGACCTTACGACTGGAATATTATACGTGTTAGCCACTTTGTAAAAAATCCTATCTGTATTTTTTTTATTTTGGCCATTCATTCAACGAATGGATAAATACGTATTTCAATGGTAGTTAATTGGAGGGAATGGTTTACAAACATTACGAAACTTATTGTTGTTAATAGTGGGACGTGGATAGTTGTTCATTACGGTATTGATCTCAGTTTTATGAATTTTAAATTTAGACAATCACAGTGGATAAAACTATTTTTTTTTTTCATAACCAATATATTATTTTATTCCCTAAGAGAGAATTTTAACTCAATCAAAAATTCCATGAACTCTGACAAGTAATCATCCAACTACACAAAATTTTTAATAATTTAATAATTTTTCAATGACACATTTTACATGAATAAATTGATATCTGAAGTTCGATGAGTTGAATATAAAACGAATATATCGATTACCAAGAAGTTTCTTCCTTAGCAGCAAAGAAAATCAGCGCGAGAAATTCTGCAGAATTTTAGGCGCCAATAATATTATTCTAAAACGTTAGAGAGCCACGAGAGTGGGCGCAAATGCTGCGAATATAATAAGGCGCTCTAAAGAGCAATAAAAGGGTGCGCGGAGGTTTATCCATTCTTTCTCCCTTCCGGGATGATGTATCGCTTGGGCTCTCTGCCAGCCGAATACGAATTTCTACGTTCCGTTTGCCAATCCAATAAACTCGAGGAGAAGAAATGGAGATTAATACTTACGTCCGGGAACGAAAATCGATGGCAATGTTTCGACCGCGGGCGTGCTTCGAATTCGTAGGTCCGACATTTAGCCGCACCTCTCCCACGGGGCCACTCACTTGCCCTGAGGAAGCTTAATGCAATATTAATGGCGAAATAATACGCGGAGGGCCCGCATTAACTTCGGGGCGACGGCTTCGCTCCGTGGCCGGCGGCGGGGAGCTTGGGGCGAGGGGGGAGGGGAGAGGGGCTGAGCGCGGGGCTCGGGAGAGCGAGTTGCAGGGAGCGGGGGCGGGGTGCTTGGACCTCGGGGCGGAGCGGGAAGCGGACTGCGGAGTATGTATGGTGGATCACGAGGTGGAGAATTGCGGGAAGTGAGACGCAGAGCTCGAACGGGTCTCGGAGTGCGGGCGGGGAGAGATGGGGTATGAGGCGGGAGCAGGAGTGGAGGCGGGGTGGGGGCAGGGTTGGAGCGGGGACAGATGCGGGGATAGTGCAGGGGCAGGACGGGGACAGGGGTGGGAACAGGGTTGGGGGAAGGGGCGGGGACAGGGGTGGAGGAAGAGGTGGGGAATGGGGCAGGGTCGGGGGCTGGGTCGGGGGCAGTGCCGGCAGCAGAACTAGAGCCAGAGGCGGGGAAAGGGGCGGGGAAGGGGGCAGGGTCGGCGGTAGAGCTGGGAGCAGAGCCGGGGGCAGGGGCGGGGAAGGGGACAGGGGCAGGGGCAGAGCTGGGAGCAGAGCCGGGGGCAGGAGCGGGGCATTGGTGGGGGCAGGGATGAGGGAGGGGGTAGGTGAGGGAGCAGGGGCGGGGATTTGGGCGGATGCAAGGACGGGAACTGGGGTGGAGCAGGAGTGGCGGCGGAGTCTGATCCCGGGGGCAAAAGTGGGGGCGGGGAGCAGGGGCGGGGGCAAGGTCGGAGGGCAGGGGCGGGAGGCAGGGGCGGGGGGCAGAGGCGGGGGGCAGGGCGGGGGCAGGGGCGGGGGTTTTGGCGGACGCAGGGACGGATGCTGGGGCGGGCCAGGAGCAGTGGCGGAGGCGAGGTCTGTGCCGGAGGGCAGGAGTGGGACGAGTCGGGGGCGGGGCGGGGACAGAGGTAGAGGAGGCGGGGGCTGAAGCCGAGTGGAGGTGACGAGGGATGGCAGGCTGGCTGGGGGGAGCTGCTCGCCTGAACCTCGGAGTGTTGCCTTACGGCAGCTAACACCAACTTGGAACACCCGAGTGTCGCAATGCGGTAATTCATGGCTATTGTTTGAAGCACTAAAATACGCGCATCATTCCCTCTAAGAGACAGTACAAACTCTTATAACCAAAGCAGGAAAAGAATTTTTTTTAAAAAATAAATTAAAGCCAAAATTAAAGGAAGGAGAGGGATATGTTGAAAATTGCAACTTTATTGTAAAGCTATACAAATAAAGAAAGCCCGATTACTTAATGATTTAAAACAGAAAAACCATGAAACAATAGATATTAATAGAACTCAAATATTTGAATATATAATTAAAAACAAGACGTTCTTCACAAACGTTCTCGAACTGATGAAAAATATAAATTTACAAGATATACGAGGAAAAACTAATGAGAAAGTATAAAAATTGATTGCATCGCTTTATACTTTGTATTCTTCTTTATATCCTTACGAAAATTTGCTGAATTTTGTGTAATACCCCTATAAATTATACAGCAAATCCTGTGTGTAATTGATAGAAGTAACAAATCTTAGTAATACTGTATTGCCTTTCACCCTTCTGTAAAAATAATTTACAATTTGTTGCAAAATGTGCTGGGAATAAGTACAATGCAAACGATTTGTACAACCTTTCTCTCAAAAGACGAAATAATCCAACATGACAAATTTTTGAAACGTTTCGAACGAGAAAAAACGAGAAACAGAGTAATCAAGACAAAACGGTGGCATCTGGCAACATGTGCCATTTTCCTCACAGTTTCAAAACGCGACGCTCCCTCAATCTCCACTCGTAATTAAATTGCTTTGGATCAGTCATTTGTCTGCGCCTGGAATTTGCAACGTTTGCCCCCAGAGAATTCTCTCCGCGAGAAATAACTCAAAAACATCGTGTTGCGATATTGCCGCAGAACGAGGAATATAAACAATAGGCAGTACGGGCAAAACGCGAGCGAAAAAAACTTTCAGTCAATGTCCTCGCAGTTTTAACACCGTTAAAGAGTGAGTCATAGCTCTGCTTGAAGTGGAAGTACTCTATTGTGAATCAGGATGTGACAGCTACAATAGGCATGCTGTGGAAGATCCATAATACACAGCATTTTCCAGAGCTTTTTTTTCGAAAATGAACAAAAGCTCATCCATGAATTTGTTTTAGTATATTTCATTGAAATAAAACGACAGAAATTGTTTTCTTTGAATATATTCATAAGATAAAATATAATTTTATGGAATGCCAATTACAGTTATAAAAGTGGCTTAGGTCCGATTTTCGTCGAAGCTTGGAAAATTTCAAAAGTTACATATAATGCGAGAAAGCATATGGTTTTGTGTCGGCAATAGTTTTGTTTTGTTCTACTTTATCTTTCTTTTGGGAAATTTTATTGGACGAATTTTCTTCAAGTCCCTACGTTACAATTTCCTTTGACACTGTCATTTCTTGTCGTTGCAAACTCGATGCTTTTGGATTTATTCTGTATATTCTGTGACGGTCGATACACCATTCAGGCCATGAGAAATATTTTATATATGAATAGCCTAGAGCAATAAGTAACAACGGACACACTAAATCACCTACTATTCGTAAATGTTAACTTAATTTTGTTGAAAGTATGAGTAATCTTGTTACATTTTTGATACATATGAAGGGCTTGCGATATAAACTGGATGAAACACACTTCCTAAACGTCGAGATATTAACCTTAATAAAGAGAGATTTGCTGTTGTTGGTGTAACTTATCTTGTTACTGCCCAATCCGGTCATATTATTGATTTAGTTTGTATATGAATTGAAGTTTTCGACAGGTACTAAGAAAAGATTTCCTAAACGCATTTAACGATCATATTTTCAGTTTAAAACAAGAGAAAATCATTGGTTATTTCAAATCGTTCATGTTATCACAAGCCGGTAATTAGGCGATAGGATGTAGCAGATGATATAACATTAGAACAGGTAATATACTATCATTTATTTCCAAGTCCTATCTTTTACATTTTTTGTAGTGCAATGACTTCTTGTAAAAATGAAAGAAATTGCGAGTTTTCATTTGTTGGAGAATAAGACGATCTCATTAGGGAACAAAGATATGTTGATGCGATTGTTGATTAGTTTTCATGCGTTCATATTTAAAGAAAAATATATAGACTTGTAACTGAAGGAAACAGCATTTAATAAATTAAGCCCTTTAATTAATAATATTATTAATATTGTTTTGAGATACTCTCCGTCAGTTCAGAATTAATATTGTCACAGAATATGCACTAGTTGCTGATAAAACTTACCTTTTTTACTAGTTTGCAACATTTTTCTCCCATGAAATATTTAAACCAATTGATGTAAAAAATAATTAAGAATTGTTTATAGTTTATTATAGCACACATTGTTTATAAGTGAATGTGATATACGCTTACGATTTATTGAGATTACATTTTAAATTCTTAAGGCAATATTCTTAAAATTTCTTAGAGAAGAAAACTCACATCAAATCGGAATTTTATCGTTCATCTAGAAGATCGAGAACATATTAATGTTAATGTGTTAATATCAATTTTGGAGAAAATCGGTTGAACTGGTTTAACCGCTAGTGTTCTTGAAAGACAAAGACGTTCTGCCGACATTCGATTTTCGCTTTCAAGGACCCATAAAACACGGATTCTGCCTACACTTGGGGCAGAGGAGTTTTTTCTAAATTTAGCAACTGGATTTATCCCCTTTTTATTACCACGGCCGTGTAAGAAGAGTTTTTTAACGAAATTTGGCTGTTTTTTTTTCGCGCAACGTTCAGTAACTTTCTCTCTACTGCGTAAGCGGTAGCGAGAAAGTAACAAGGAAGCCATTAGTGTGGTGGGCGGTTGGAGGGAGCGAGAAAGAGGTGATTATTATTTTATCTTTTTTTACGACTAGATTACATTACCACGTAGTGGTTTGACGAGGTAGGTGTGAGTTCATGAGCTACGATCCTACCTACACCCCTAGAACGTCTTACATATACATTTGGATCTCCACTTTTATTTATGACATTTATTATTTTATATAATTTTAACATTGTTGGTAATGGCATTACCTTATTTATTCAATAAATTTTCATTAACATTTACTCCTTATTTCATCACCTATTAGCTGCATCTAGATACTTTTGAATGTTACCGTCCTTAGTTCGGGGACCCCGGTGCTCTACTACTGAAACATGCAAACACTTGTTTACAATCACACATCTTTGATCCCAAGGAATAAGCTGAAAAGTCATTAACACTTCATTTTACAGGAGAGCAAAAAATCAAAGTTTAAATGAATTAAATCAGGGAAGAATGATATTCAAACGAAAGTGATATTTAAAGTAAACTATTTTTGTGTAGGTGTATCAATAATCCTTTATTTATAGCATTAGTTTAAAGTTGTTTTTTGCTCTCCTGTAAAATTAAGTTTTTTTACTTATAAGCTTATTCACCGGAGTCAAAGATATTAAATGTTGCATATTTATATTTGTTGTGTTACATGTATAGAATTTATAGTTTTGTCATTATTATGAAAAACCCTTATCAGAGAATAATCTGCTTTGATAAAATAATTAATTGTTGAACATTTACAATACGTATGTATTTGTCGTTATTGCGTCGGTAGTCCAATTTCGCAGGCTAGTTACCGCTGTCCCCCTAGCCTGGACCTAGTTAAATACTCATGCTTGGGAGTAAGAGCGACATGAAGCAAACGGCGTATTCTCTTCACCGTAACTAGCTAGATCCGCCTGCTTGAGCTTTTGTTCGTCAGACGGCTACAGGAACTGGGATGAATATAAAGGAAATCTACAACTCTGTTTTTGCCTCTTTGGGGAAACGAACACGGGGACCACAGCACGAGAAGCTAGTTCGTTGCCCATGAGCTATCCCACGGGCTGACTATCATTAATCCATTATTTATAGCATTCGTTTAAAATTGTTTTTTGCTCCCCTGAAAAATTAAGTTTTTTTTACTTATCAACTTCTTTACCGGGGTCTAATATATTACATGTTTCATATTTACAATTATATTAGATATTTAGAATTAATAGTTTTGTTATTATTATGAAAAGCCCTTATCAGAGAATAATCCGCTTCGAGAAAATAATTAATTCTTGAACATTCTTGAACATTCTTGAACATTCTTGAACATTCTTGAACATTCTTGAACATTCTTGAACATTCTTGAACATTCTTGAACATTCTTGAACATTCTTGAACATTCTTGAACATTAGGTTATTTATTTACAATAAATAACCTAATAATTCTATTTTAGACGCTGAGGAAGGAAGGGGCGAAGGGGCGATGGGGCGGCGCGAGCTTGCGTGCGTACGCACGTGCGTGAGGGGAGTGGAGGGGGCGGGGCCTCCCCAGAGAATCGCACACTCCGCCGACGCGTCGTTTATTGCCTCTGGAGCACCTCGTGCGGGCGCAACCGCTCGCTTGCTCCCGCGCTCCGCTTTCACAGCCGGCGAATAAAGGAACGCGCTCCGAGTGGGCGAGAACGCGTAAGGAAGCGCGTGCATATGAGGAAGGCTTCCCGCGCGCGCGCGGTCGCGTGATTCACTGCGAAGCGTACCACACGACGAGAGCTTTTGCCTCGACGCCAAATGTAAAATTTTGCAATAACTCTGTGCGTTAAGCGTACATACATCTTGTCTTTTGGAATTGTATTTTATGTATTTTTTTCAATTTTATTTAATTATTTCGTTTTTATATAATTTATTCAATTGTTCGATTCCCGGTCGTGGCAAAAACAGAGTTGTAGCTTTTCTGTAAAGTCGTCCCAGTTTCTGTAGCTGTGTGAGGAATAAAAGCTCAAGCAGGCGGATCTTGCTAGTTATGGTGAAGCGAATACTCATGTTCGCCTCATGTCGCTCTTGGGCATGGGAATTCAACTAAACCCAGGCCTAGGGGACACCGGTAGCTGGCCGACGAGATCAGACTACTGATCCAATTACGCCAAATACAAACATATTGAATTGGCATTACAGATGACCAAGAACTCGCAATGAAAAACAGAAAAAAGTAACTCTACTTTGAAGAAACTTTTCTATGAAACTAATGCATAATTGAAAAAATTGCTTGTTATTATCTCTGATATTTTAATAATAGAAGAACGAAATGGTTCTAGAAAAGGTCGCTCCTGTACAGATATTATTTTTACCATCCGACAACTAATAGAAAAACGTAGGGAATTTAATCTAGAGACTCATTTAGCTTTCATCGATTATGAAAAAGCTTTCGATACATTAAAACCCTCTACCTAATGGAAAATTATGAAAAAAGAGGCTACCCACACCACTTAATAATTTTCATTAAATCTCTGTACCAAAATATTTCCGTTTTATTAAAAGCAGAAGGAAAATATGCAAAAGAAATAAAAACAAACCAAGGAGCTCGCCAAAGATGTAGCCTTTCCCCAACATTGTTTAACATATACTTGGATTATGTCATTCGAGAATGGAAGAACAAAATTAACCTAGGAATTAAGCTTAAAATGGAGTATATTTAAATACACAGCTATTCGCTGATGATCAGAATATAATCCAAGAAAGTCAGGAGGTCCTATAGCGGTCTATTCATTAATTAGACCAACTTGCAAAGGATATAATCTAAAGATTTCACAAACAACGATCAAAACAATGACATTTGGGAGAAACAATCCTATTCGTAACAAAATAATTTTGGAAAATACGACGCTGGAACAAGATAGTCCATTTTAAATATTTGGGTTATAACATAACGTTCTTCACAGAAGTGGATATAGATAAAAAAATCCATAAATACCAGAATATATGCGGGACCATTCGGTAAACTTTTAAAGATAAAACAACCAGATATACTGTAATGAGGATATATAAAATAATGTCTGTCCCGTCTCTCGGAAGTGAACGCTGAACTCAGAGAGAAATATAAACAGGCATTACAGTCTGCAGAAATGAAATTCTCGAGAACTGTAAAAAATGTAGCAAATTAGCAAAACTCAGAAATGAGGAAATTTGAAAAGAATTAAACGCTCAAACAATCAATGACAAGGTACAATGTTACAGACAGGAATGGTTACAACACGTGGAAAGAATGGAAGAGACTCGCATTCCAAAGCAAGCATTTAAGTATACACCTCAAGGCAGAAGAGACCAAGGAGAACCGCTAAAAAGATGGAATTCTTAGAAGCCGGAACAGATCAGTGACCTATCCTTGAAGTGAAGAAGAAGAATTGAAAAAGACTTATTTAGCTCCGAGTATAATATATTCATATATTTTATGATATATGACAGTCATTGTAAAAACTAACACTACAGTTTCACCACAAACTATTGTTAGAAAATTACGCAATTCAATAGTTGAAACACATCAAAGCAGCTAAAAAAATGAAAGAAATGAAAGTATAATATCATATATTTTGGGAGAAGTCTCTCTATACTGAAAATTCGTCACATATAGTTTATCACGCTGAATGAATTTGGCGGAAGTTTACTAAAATCTCGGGAATAAAAACTGACTGCAAATAATTTGTGGTTACAGGTAATTTGAAAACATTCCCCCTAACAGAACTATGGAAAATATTTAGGCAATATATTTGCGAACTATAAATATTTGAAAATCGACAAATGTAGTAACGCCAAAACAAAACAACGTAGGAAGTAAGGGGCGGCGTTTTTATACAAATGTTTTCCTGGCTAATGGACCCTCTTCGGATGGAAAAGTTTGTTTTAGACATTTCACCTATTATGTTCTACCAATCAGAGCGGCCAATCGTTAGAATTCTCCTTTACATAGCGGATGAATTCGACCTACGTAGTTTCGAAAATTCACCACTGTCGGGGTTCCAACACAGTACGACATTCCGGTCACAATCACTGTTGTGCCAACAGTTGTACTGAGCCAACTCGGCCAGTGCTCTGCTGGACATACGCTACCGCTGATGTATCTTCTCGCTGAGATGTGATGTTCTAGTGCAGATGTGGGCTTGTCATGAAAAAATAGCGCTTCCATAAGACCACAGCACAACGACCCGGGAAATTACAATCATGACAGAATGTGACCAGATTTTTTCTTTTTTAAGACATTTTCCATACACTCATCAACAGGAGAGACAAAAACTTCATGTTTTATCACTTGTGTTCCGTATTTTTTATTAAAATTCGATCGTGGTTCCATCAACGTATAATCGAAAACAATTTTTTCAACTAAATAGTTCGGTGAACTGTATTTCAAAAGCTTGTTCAATGAATATTAATGAATAGGTACACTCAGTGAAAAGGAAACAAAATTAAATCTATTGAAAAAATAGTAGTGAAAGTCAAAATAAATACGCTTTGCAAGTTGAGATTCACTTTTTGCTACCTTTGGTTAACCTTTTTGTTAACCAATGATTTAATCTTGATGATTCCAAACAATAATTTAAGCGAAGACCTTCGCACAAATTCACAAAATCGCAAAAACCAACACAATATGCAATCAAATATAGAAAACATCCAATATGGACACAAAGCTCGAGGACGTTAAAATGCACGTAAATACTCTATATTGTCAAAAAAGTGTGAAGAGTCGTTTCAAGTTTCCATTTTTCCATTTGTATACCGATTTGACGCCAGCAACACGTCAGAACTCTACACGTTTGAGTAGTGAAACGCGTCATATTATGCGGCGTCACAATCGTCCCACACGTGCACGTCGAGCCACAGCGGTGCGTCACAAAAGCAGACACCTCCGTCCGGTGCAGCAGGCGGTGCAATCGGCGTTTGTCAGAGATGGCACCGCGCGGATGCTACCACGCCCGAGAGCCCGACACGGCCTCCCCTCCGCTCTCCCTACGCCATCTCCTTCTCTCTTTCATACTGACTCTCTATTTTCTCTCTCACTCACTCTCTCGCTCTCTCCATCTCTGACCATCTACTCTCTCTCTCTCGCTCTCTCCATCTCTGACCATCTATTCATTCTCTCTTCCTCTCCCTCGCTCTCTTTATCTCTGACCATCTATTCTCTCTCTCTCTTCTCTCTCTCTTCCTCTCTCTCTCGCTCTCTCTATCTCTAACCATCTATTCTCTCTCTTCCTCGCTCTCTCCATCTCTAACCCTCTATTCTCTCTCTCTTCCTCTCTCTCTCTCGCTCTCTCCATCTCTGACCATCCATTCTCTCTCTCTCTTGCTCTCTCCATTTCTGACCATCTATTCTCTCTCTTTCTCTCTCTCTCTCTCTTTCGCTCTCGCTCATGCTCTCTCTATCTCTGACCAACGATTCTCTTTCTCTCTCTATCGGGAGCGCTAGATCAGTGCATCAGCCAATCTCACTGCAGCGCCTCTGACCGGAAGGTCCTAGGTTCTACTCCGTACGGCGGCAGGATTTTCGACTCTAGCTTTTCAGCTAGCTCGAATTCAGCCGCGGTCTGGAGGTGAATTCTAGCGGCCGGCTCCTCTGATCGGTAGTTTTCCGTGGTTTCTTCAATCAACACCAGGTGAATGCCGGACCAGTACCCTAACAAATGGGCCCCGTGCCAAAGACCGCGCGTGATCTTTCCTTCTTCTTTGTCCCATCCTCTCCCCTTACACACACACTTACACTAACATGCAATACACTACCACATATTCTGGGAGACCGGTCGGGAGTTTACAGCTTGTCCCGGATGGGGCGGTGCCTGGCTGGTGGGAGAGTCCTGGTTATGAGGAAATCCTGCTAGCCGACGATAGGTCGGCGCCGGATCTCGCCATCCGGCGGGGGAAGATCACCGCCCTCTCCCGAGAGAGAAATATGCACTACACTTACGGGACTAATGACCTAAGCTGTTGACGCCCCCGGAATCACTAACCAACCACCCAACCAAAATGTCTCTCTCTACCTGACTCTTCTCCCTCCCTCCCTGACCCTCTATTCTCTCTCTCCCTCTCTGACCCTCTATGTTCTATCTCTCTCTCCCGCTCCATGAATAATATAGGCTGCCGCACCCGATTGTCGCCATTTAGTGGCGCGCGTTCCCTGCGCCCAGATATTGAAAGCGCGGCACAAAAAGGTCGCCGGTCCATCTGCGCCCTCGCTGGAGCTCGAGCCGGCCGCGATTGCCTGCTCTCGGAGCGAGCCGTTCGCCCACTCGCGGTGCAATCGACTGGACCCCCCCCCCCGTGCTGCTTCTGCTGCAGCGCCCAGAGTACCTGCGAATTCCCGACCATCCTACGCGGCGGTGGGGTCCCTCCCGGGGAAACGAAAATGCAAAATCAAGAGAAAGAATGTGTGGCGAAGAAAAAGTTTTTTTTTGGTGGCAGAGATGAAGTTCTGTAGTCGAAGTCACTGGTTCATTTAATAGGATAACTTCAATATTCTACAATGTAATAAATATCATGTAGTAAGTCATATTTTTTTCAGTGATACAAAAAATGCAATAAGTACTTCTAGTATTATTTATGGTTAAATTTTCCATTTTGTTTGATATCCGATAATTTAATTAATATTTTATAATTTGCCTGCGGAGGGGGGATGCGGAGATAAAGGTTTTATAAGGGTCAGCATGTTATTTAGGATCGGTTTGGTTTTTTTTTTTTTCATGTTTCCAGGCGCGTCAACTGCTTTGGTCATTAGTCCCGTTAGTGCAGTGCAGGTTTCTTTCCTCGGGAGATGGCGACGGTCTTCCCCCGCTGGATGGCGAGATCTGGCGCCGACCTACCGTCGGCTAGTGGGGTTTCCCCATAACCAGGACTCTCCCACCAGGGGGCACCGCCCCAGCCGGGACAAGCTCTAAGCTTCCGACCGGTCTCCCGGAATATGTGGTAGTGTAGTGTCTGTTAGTGTAAGTGTGTAAGGGGAGAGGATAGGGCAAGGAAGAGGAAGGAAAGATCGCACGCGGCCCGTGGCGCGTTTGTTAGGGTACTGCTCCGGCATTCGCCTGGTGTTGATCGGAGAAACCACGGAAAACAACCGATCAGAGCAGCCGGCCGCTAGAATTCTCCTCCAGACAGCGACTGAATTCGACCTATCTGAAAAGCTAGTGTCAAAAATCCTGCCGCCGTGAGGACTCGAACCTAGGACTTCCCGGTCAGAGGCGCTGATTTAGGATCGTCGCCTATCCCCGTACACGTACAAAACCTATAGAACCGTGTAATCTTATTTTAGACAAAAACTGATGGCTCAGGTTTTGGGACATGATACCAGAGTGAAACAATTTGCGACAACTTCTCAACATTCATGAATCATGATATGTCATTGACGTCGACTAACTTGTGTAACTCGGCACACAAACCACAATTTTCAAACTTTCAGAGTCTTTTAAGTACTGCTGTGATCTATTAAATACTCTGAGTCTAGTGCATCCACCATAGTTAAGAAGCTGTAACCCTGAATAATCGTTGGTTAGAAATATTTACAAACAGCATTCAAATACTAATAATTTATAATACAATTTAATACTCAAAAAAATCGTTATTTACTTCATGAAGAACGTAATTTTCACGCTAAATGAAACTATTTTTCACCTAAGGCTTTTATTCAGCCGGCGACTTACTCTATACGTACCAGTGGGACGTATATATACACCAACACACTTTCGGACTTCCCTGATCTGGGGTCAGGAGAACGCAAGCCCTGCGCAACTACACATACATGAGAGACAAGGGACCATGCTCAAGACAGGACTGGAACCCCCGACCCATCGGACCGAAGCCATCTGGTTTGGCATAAACGTAATAATTGTGAATAAAATTCTTAATAGTACAAAAATCTGAAGTAATGTTTTCACACACAAAATACGAATAACAAGTAAACGTAAAATATGCGTTTAAAATCGGTTGAATAAGCAGAAATATGGCAAGTATTTGTGTAATTGTTGAATACTGTAAATACAAATTTATATTTACTCTTAACTTACTGTGAAATATTTGCCTTTCAGTATCGGCGGTTTTATTTGGCGAGCGGATTGTGTATTTAGAGAAAACAAACAAGTATGACCATAAAGTGAGTAATATTTAAATACTTCCAACTTAAAACAATAAGGTACCAAACTACTTTCTCTAACTTCCAGCACGTGCGCTGTGGTTTTGAAAACGCTATCCGCTTGAGCGGACCACAAAGGAAACCGACGTTACAATGTCGCGGACGAAAGACTATTTGTTTCAGTCGCGAATTTTTCTACTTATGCTGATCACAAATGGCGAGCTACCAATAAGACTAAGACATCTGAAAAGCCACACCGACACACGCAACTCCTCGACATAGATCTCACAGAAACATTGGAATCCGCAATATTCAAACCTGTTCATAATGAAGCCCTCCAAATACACATTTCCAAAATATTTCATGTCATTTTATTTCTGATAGTCACTTTTATTGAATTATCTCGTTGTTGGCTTTTATTTTATTTCGGGTATTCACTTCTCTTGGTATTCTTTTTCCGGGTTTTTGTTTGTGCTTATTGTTGTTGTTAGTTATTTTTTGTTGGCAAGAAGGAAATTTTTAGATAAAAACGTCTCAAATTCACAATTAGCAATACTATTTTTTTCTTCAAAATCAACATAATTTTATACCTGAATGCAGTCTGAAATGCATATTTTCTTTACTTTGGATTTCTATATGTGTACTATTAACTTTCTATATGTATGCTGTGTAAAAGAGAGATTACATTGGTCATTGTAATGTGCGGCCTCATTTGTTGAAATATAGCCAATGCTATATTTATATGCAATAAAAGGCTTGAAATGTTAAAATATAGCCAATTAACAAGTTTCAATTTTTCATTTGCTGTTAGAATGTAAAGTAGCTCATTTGTCCTGATACGTTCAGCTGGTGCGTAGGCTCCCACCTTGTTGCCTTAGCGACCTCACAGACCGATAGGTTATCTGAATTACAATTTGCAAATGTTTTAACCATTCGTCGAAAAAGCAGGTGACGAGGGTGAAAATCCCGTTAAAATTCGGATGAATTTTAATGAGAAAGGTATTTTTATATTAACACAGGCATATTATGAAAACAATTTTTATACAGAAAACGCCAACTCGACTTCAAACTATGCTTGAAATACCTAGTTCCTTACATTCACTACTGCTGTGAAGTGCGGAAAGTATTGAACAGAAACCCATTGGTAGTATGAAGGTGCTCAGCCACAGAGAGGAAGTGCAGTGAAATGAAAAATCTAAAATATTAAAATTTTCTACGATATTTTAAAAGAAGTAAATACCATGATAAAACGTGAATCTTTTTAAAACAAAACTGCGTAAAATGTTATTAAAATTTAAAGTTATTGATATCTTTAATCATTAGTTTCAGAGGTTTCTCTGAAAGGAAGATAAACTTACTTTTTGGGCACTCTAGTACATTTTATTTGCTATCATAAAAACAATATATTTAATGATTGACATGAAACTAGTACTTGGCATCACAAACAAAAAATAACTTAAAGTGTAGTATTTTCTTCTAAATTATAGTTTCTAACAAATCTGACGAAAACACTTAACTCCCTTTTGTGTCACGGCAATATTGGTTCATATAATGCCAAGAAGATAAGGAAATGACATTTAAGGAGGAAAAATATTAAGACGAGTTTCACTTAATCACAGATAATATTTTAATATAGTATATCAATAATTGTTAAGTCTTCCAAGACTTGAATTTCGGCGCTCAGTTCAACTGCCCACACTCCGGTTCACTAGCCGATTTATCTGGGGTGAAAAGAGTTGTCATCAATTGTCAATGCTTTTCACGGACAGTTATTAAAAACAACTTGCATTAATTTTCAATTCATAGGAGATTTTCTTTCGGTCTATAAAAAAAAGGAATCCTTACATTAAGAATCGAATAGTTTAAGAAATTTTGAAGCACAAACTGTATTTTCAAGTTGGTCACAGTTTACAGTTACAAATAGAAAGAAAAATATACCGAAAAAAAATACAAATACATATACATTTTTACAGCTATATCTTTGACAGTGCACAATCTACACTCCATCCGACAATTCTTTTAATTTAAATTAGAAAACGTCTTCTATCATGACTTTACCTTCATATAATGACATATAATGCTTTATTACAAAAACGAACTAATTATGTACACATTTTGCACTAATCTTTAACCTATACATCAGAGAGTATGTTGATAAATTCATAAGAATTGCTTCTTGGTGTAAAACTTAACACTGGTTATTTCTTCAAATGAATTAAATAGACTATGAGAGCGATGGCTGAGTATGTACTTGACCTTGGTTCCAAAGTGCTATTGACTTCTCCTCTTTATGTCTCACTTCTCCGTTCTGCAAGTTCGTTCTCTCACAAAAATGATTCTCTCAGCATACGTGACGTTTCTAGCTATTCGCCCAACCGTAATAAGCAATGTGTATGTGTTATATGCAACTATGCACAAATAACTCGAATGCAAACGATTACTAGTGCAATTAATCGAATCTGAAGTGAATGAGTTTTTGTATAAATTAGAATGAATTTTAATGAATTTCGCAACTCGTAGATACTATATTTGAATGTCTAATTCTGTTTTCTTATACCTATATACGTGAGCTTCGTTCTGTTAGATGAATTATCGTTTCATTAATATTCAAAAGACACTCTTTCCATACGACTTTCCTCAGAAGATCTGTGAGCGGTCTTTCTAGTCAGCTGTCTGAACGGTTTCAACTGACATTTTCGTCTATTACGGCTCGGTTTACGCAAATTTCCGTTTGTTGAACTTTCGGTCGAAAGAAAACCACCTTAAAACCCAGCGTAATAGTTTAAGAGGGAAGACACAATTTATAGCAGTTAAATTATTATTATTTTTACACTTTTTTCTCCTTTAAAATCATACTTTACAGCTGTGAAAACGTGAACTGACATACATCTTTCTTCTGCTAGGAAAAAAGTTGCTTTTAATTTTAATATTTTTAAAATCAAAATTCAATCAGTTTTCCATGCACTGACTTAGTTTTTCCCTGATAACTAAAATAATTTTGAAGATTTTTACAAACTTCTTCTTTAGATTGGTTGTCAATAGTTTCAGGTACAACTGAATAAATAATATTTTTAATTTAAATCCAAAATTAATATATTGATTAATAGTTTTTTCAGTTTTATATTTTTTATCACAAAAACTATTGATCTAAAGAGTGATTTACCATGGGTTTGTAGATAATACTTGGTTAAGTGCATCGCAAACATTTCATAGCTTTAAAATGATTATTTTCTACGTTATAAGGGCAACGAGTCTTAAAAACGGTAATTCTGGAAAACAAGGGACGAAGTTACATTCATGAGTTTTGCTAACCTTACTACTGTAATAGATGCATGATGCAGCGACGTACTTTTTAAATCATAAATCGAAAACTATTCCAGATATCTAAATATTTTTTCATCAAAATATTCCTGAATAATTTAATACATAGGAAAAAATGTTTTCAAAAATCGAATTTTTTAAGGCTTTGAAGTGTATCTTCCCTCTTAATGTCCGATATGGCGCACGTTTGGAAATGACAATATGTATTGACGATGTGACTTGCCTTTGAGAAAGCAGTCCCTGTTCAATCGCTTATTATTATGGTATTATCCGCAATAACTTTCAGCCCAGTTCAATTCTGGATTTCATGCCTACATCGTAACATCAATTTCATCGCTGTATTTAAAAATCTTTAATAGCGGAATTGAAATGCATATACTTTAAAAATAAAAAACCATTTGGGCATCATGCAAATGACCCTGAAAAAGTCATTACTACTTTAATTCACCTTTAAGAACTCTGCAGGAAATTCACAGTACTTATAGATCTCAGTTGCAACAAAACGAATTCAACGTTTTACCCCAACACGAATTTAGTCGTCCTAGAACTGTACTCCTAACTAGAGGTGACTGCATGCTTAAACAAACGAACAGTAACGAGTACAGAATGGCGCGTATAAATAATACCGAAAATATATGTAAATGAAAAATCATAAAAAGCAAACACGCGGGAGCGCTCAAATTCAAATCGCAATATCACACGCTCACCAAAAGCAAATACACCCTGTGTGTGTGTGTGTAACTCATGCGCAGAATTTCCTCTAAATATGCAAACGAGCTACCTCGGGCTGTAGAGAATCCCCAATCGCCGAGCCTGCTCCACGTATTTTCAGTATTTTACGCGCGTTTTTATCGGGCTATGACGCAGTGCCGACCCCTCCCCCTGTGCCGCCGCCCCCGGCAGGTACACCGCCACACGTGCGAGCGTGCCCACGAACAACCCCCCCTGCCCCCCTCTGCCTCCTCCCCCTCACCGCACCGACCTCATGCGCTACTCGCGTCGCACCCGCAACCGCCACCGCCACCAGTTCCCTAAAGGGCTCACGGCCCATCAATTAATACGTTACTTTAATTGGCCTGTTTATTTCAGATAACTTTGAATGGCCTCGCGTGCGGGCGGCGCGCGGGGCCCCGTGCGTGGAAGAGGGGGGGGCGGGGGGACATATTTTTATTAACTCTTTGAATTTACTGAGAGCAGCGCCTGCTGGAGGAGAGGGGGTGTGAAAGTGGGGATTGGCTCGCGACGCACTCGTGGTTAGGTAGATTACATCGCTCGCAACCCTGTAGAGAGGTTTTGGGGTTTGTTAAAAAAATGTAATCTAGTGAGAAAATCCCCTGGTTTTCGGGCTGGAGGTTGAGATGTATTTGGGGAGGCAAGAAATTGATTAACTAGTAAGTGCGACTCTTAGCGCACAGTGTGCGATGTCATCAAATATTATTGCGTTATTTCCAATAGATTAATCCGTATCTGGTATATCTTCTTTTAACCTTTTATTGTAGTTTTGGATTTCTATGTATCAACACACTCTTGCATCACTCACTTGCATCGAAATACTGTTACATTAGTTGTTATGGACTGTCTGGAGCTTACTGTGCCTAGTGCATAGATATGTAAGAATTCTTAACTTTCTTTGTGACTTAACTTTTTTATCATTCCACGTAATGGAATAGTCTCTTTATACTCAGTGTAAGTAATCTCGTAAATTCAAAGCAAATTTTTGAGACACAATACCATATTTGGATTCAGAGAGATTTTGAGAGAAAATTCACATTATAAAACTTTTGCTCGAAGAGAATGAAATTTGTCGCAATAAACTAACTAATGATTCAGATAAGGAGTTTATAACTTTAAGTGAGCACGAAAGCCAAACAGAACAAGTCATTTGTGAATAAGAGATCTCTGAAATTAGAAATTCCAGTCATATATGTCCCTCAACGTGGGAGTGAAATGGGTCAGAACTATTTTTATTGGTAAAGACAAAGAAAAACAAAGTGGACGGGAATCCCTCAAAGGAGAGTGTTTGAGAAAATATCAGTTTCTGTTCGAATAAATATAAAATAACTAGACAACATCCTTCTGTTAACTATTGGTTTTTATTTTTATTTATCTCTGTTATCCTTCACCTCAGCAGCTACCATTCCCACTTACCCAATAAAACATGTTAGAAAAATATAACACTCTCGTTTAACATGCAAATAAATAAAATACGGGGCATCAATTGAAAAAAAGCTATTATATACTTCCAAAAATAACTGAAGTCTGCTTGGCACACTCCGCTCGCTGCTCACTCACTTGTGATCAGGGGTGTGATGCTCATGCTTAACGGTTAAGATAGCATGGCCATTAGCATCATTAATTGATTGATTGATTTTTTCGTGTTTCCGGGTGCGTCAACTATTTTGGTCATTAGTCCCGTGAGTGTAGTGCATGTTTTTTCTCGGGAGATGGCGGGGATCTTCTCCCGCCGAATGACGAGATCGGACGCCCACCTACCGTCGGCTAGTGAGGTTTCCCCCTGACAAGGACTCTCCCACCAGCGGGGCACCGCCCCAGCCGGGAAAAGCTCTAAGCTCCCGACCGGTCTCCCGGAATATGTGGTAGTGTAGTGCATGTTAGTGTATGTGCGTGCGCGTGTGTGTGTGTGTGTGTGTGTGTGTGTGTGTGTAAGGGTAGAGGATAGAACAAGGAAGAGGAAGGAAAGATCGCGCGCGGCCCGTGGACCGTTTGGTAGGGTATTGCTCCGGCATTCGTCTAGTGTTGATCGGAGAAACCACGGAAATCTATCGATCAGATCAGCTGGTCGCTTGAATTCTCCTCCAGACAGCGACTGAATTCGAACTGGCTGTAAAGCTAGTGTCGAAAATCCTGCCGCCGTCAGGACTAGAACTTAGGACCTCCCGGTCAGAGGCGCTGCAGTGACATCAGTTGATGCACTGAGCTACCGCTCCCGGTCATTAGCATCATTGTTCAGGATTGTGGAAATTGGGTTTTGAGTGGACAGTAACAAACTGTATATTTATCAACCTAGCGTGCCGAGATGCAGCAGACCATACGTAACTCCCTTAGTAGACACACATTAAATTAAGGACACAACGTAACAATATGTGTTGTCGACAAACACAAAATGGAACAAGACAAATTTATTATACCAATAATGTTCACATATGGCACACCCTGGAAAATAAGTAACCAATATATTATGGTACAATAAAGCACTTCAATTTTGGTGAGTCACTAAGTCTAGTGCACTGCTGCTAAGTGTATAACATTCTTGAAGATTAGTACTTGAACATCAGTACATACGTAGGTGGATGGTTCCAAGTAGGAGCTCTCAAGTACGACTGAAGACGCCTCGAAATGTGTGCATGATTGATTGATTGATTGAAGTATCTGGACAATCACCTGCTATGGTCATTAATCCCGTTTTTGTATTGGACGTTTTACCCCGGCAGGTGCGGTGATGCTCTCCGCACTAAATGGCGAGATCCGGCAATCCCGTTTGTGTAGTAAACTTTTTATCCCGGAAGGTGCCGGTGATGGGCTCCCTACTGAATGCCGAGATTCGGCGCCGACTTACCCGTAAGGCTTGCAAGGGGAGGGCGGTCCAATATCGGGGCCTTATTCCTGCCGGCAAAAGCTCCTGGTTCGCGACAGGTCACTTGACATGTGTAGTATTGTAGTGCATGTAAGTCTGTGTGTTTGTATGTGTGTATGTGACAGAAAGAGAAGATTGGAGACAAGGACAAGGAAGTGGAAAGAAAGAGCGGGTGCGTTCCGTGGCGTGTTTGCTAGGGTAATATTTTGATATTCGTCTGATATTAATCAGAAAAAACACGAAAAATTACCGATAAAAGCAGTCGTTCGGTAGAATTCTCATTCAGCGGCTGAACTCGACACTGTTATTTCCCTTGTGCCAAAAATCCATCATCGTCAGGACTCGAACCCTAGGACCTCCCGGTCAGAATCGCTGCAGACGCAGCAGCAATGCTGGCTCTGAAGTAAGCTCAGCCGGGGTGAAAGACGAGGAAAACGTGAACGCTCCCGGGGCAACAAAATTCAACCCCTGCCTTAGTGAGCTGAGAGAGCGTTTTAGTTTGCTGAATGCATGACACTCCGCGGTTTAGTTAAAAACTTTTACTGCTAGTTACCGAGATACTCACGGAGTCTTTGGCAGACTATACTGTTCACACTAATATGAATATTAGAATACGAGGCAAAGCGCGACACAATGCCACTGTTACAATGTTTGCACAAAGTTACGAAGCTGGATGCAACAATAATATTCCCACTATAGAGTTCTAGTTCAAACTTGATGCATTACACATAAATGCACCTGAAAATACGAGGAGGGCCGGTGATGGTCGTCGGGCACCAGCAGATTGTGGGTGTGAGAATATAATTTGGATTACTCTTCGGTTCACAGAACATTCATTTGGACAATAAAAGCATCTGCATTTCGTATTTGGAATTTACTGCGTGGAGGAGTTCCGAGAATTGCTACTTCGCGAAGGGAGAAATGGGCGACGCTTTGGCGATTAATCTACGCACACGCCAGATGGTTCGGTGCTAGGCAGAGAGCGGGTCGGGCTGGGGCCACGCCCATTCTCAAGATACATATGTGCATGGATAGTCAACAAAAGGCAGATAGGTTTTTTTCCTAGGGCTTTTATCCAGCCGACAGCCGGTGGCCCTTTACGTCCCGAAGGGACGCATATTTGACCATACACTAGACAAACACTCTTGCGGGCTCCTGTGATCTGGGGTCAGCAGAACACGAGGCCCTCCGCGACAACACACACAAAGTCAAGGTACAAACAGCCATGCCCAAGGCGGGACTCGAACCCGCGACCCTGCGGACCGAAGCGCTGAGTCGGTACTCGCTCTTAGCCACCTCGGTCATCCAGGTCGGCTGCAGATAAGTTTGCTGAAATGAAATTCAGAGAAAAAGAAACAGTAAAGTTGGTTTTCTTATCTACCTTAACCTTAACTTTATGTATTTTTAATAATCCGTCCTACATTTCGTATGTAATATAGATAGCCGTGTTTGCATTGTAGAATGAACAACACTGTTACTTTATATGTCATTTAATAATAATAATTTTTTTCACAAGTTTTCTGGAACTAGTTTACAATGTGACGTGACGGAAAATGAATGGCCTCCCATAAGATGTACAAGTAGAATACCAGCAAAGTCAGATAGGAGCATGATATGGGATACATCGATGCTAACAATCCAAAGATGATGATTAAGTACACCTGATGGGAAAAAAGAAATTTCATAAACATCGTGTGAAAATTATTAATAAATGACATATAAAGTGATAGTGTATATCATTTTATGAACCAAAGATGGCTACCTATATTAAATACGAAATGTAGGTCGTAATATTGGACAGATAAAGGAAAACACTGATTTTATTACAGAAGTGAATATACAGTACAAATTTAAAAAGTGGCGTCAATTGGTATTGAATGTTTTTCAATATCCTCCTAGAAAGTATATACTTTTACCCCCAATTCTGATCCCAGATAGAGGGTGGTCACATGCGCGTTGGGTAGCCAATTATCAGAATGGGCGAACTTGCCGAGCGAGAAAACCGTCGAAATCAAAAGGGTCAGAAGGGCTGCTATTAATCTCAAAATTGTGGCAGCAAATGCTGTCAGGATAGGTCAAGGGACACGCGTTAAGTATTGAAATGCGCTGGATACTATATGAGTGTGAAGGGAGAATTGAGTCTCTGGGTTACAGCTTGGCGGGGTCACAGGCAGCGCTATTTCCTCAGGTCCAATTAAAACGCTCTCTCTTACTCTGGAATACATTCTGTATTATGTACCTTCGGGACGTTGGAATATGACACTCGTACTGTCCGAATGCAGAAATCCTGCCTCTGGCCCTACCTGATCATTTATAGGCAAATCAATTCACCTGAAGTCTAAATTGTCTTACAAGAGAACCTCGTTAATAATTATGAGTGGGTCTTTAAAAATAAAATGAAAATGAATGCAGAAATAAGTAATATTATTTGTTTTGGAGGAGTATAGATAAAAACCGTTTCATCTGATCAATGAATAACATTATTATTCCCAACTATGCAGTTGCAAATCATTAGGTATTATTCTGCACCCACACTTGTGATGGAGGGTCAAATATATTACGTAGGCACTCGTAATTCGATGACTAAAGAACTAAACAAGGATAGCAGGAAGTTGGAATTCACTTTCCTGTCAGATCAATTTTTAAGTATGCCTCGGCCTCTTGTTAACTGTACAAAGAAGATTAGATTTAAGAATAAGATAAAATTAAGAAAAATGCTGAAATTTATCAATAAATGGAATGACTAATCTTCCAAAGCCAACGATACGTTCAAACCACTGCGCATTCTTAGAAAGACGGTTAGACGATGATACTTCTTTAAAGTAAATTGAAGGACACCAGCCAGGTTAGGGATAAAGAAAGTTCAGGAATTCCTACTGGAATAGGAGGAAATTGTATGATATTGTAGAGGATATTGAAAATGACTCCCAACGGACTTGCGCAGTGTTTGACATTACCATAACTATACGTAGTAATGAAAATATCAGCGTAGTAGGTTCGATACCTCGATCGACTTGATCACACAACTTGAACGATTTACAAGAGTTGATCGCCCCATTTTGTCGGAGGCAGCTTGAAGAACAGGACGCTTTCGTTAACAGAAGAGACGAAATATCTGGAATTTTTTTCAATCACACCAGAATGGGTCTAAATACGAGGTAATTATTCTATCTGCGGTATTGTTTCTTGTGATAAGTTATTCAGGAAATTTGAGAAGAAAATGTATGGAATTTATTATGTGAAAGATATAAGCACGTTGAAAGCATTACGCTCATACTGCGTTTTCTCTTTTACAGCCATTCTTTCGTTATTGGTTTTTTGTAATTTTTCAATTCTCCATTTTGTATACCATACTCCCAACCATCTAACTGAATGATTAAGGAAATGGCATTTTTTTAAAAACCAAATTGGAACCGATTTACGACTGCAATTGAATACCATTACACTTTCGTAACCACACGTGATAGGAGAGGTATTTTACGTAGTGCTGGATACCTGATCTGCATTTTCCGGTGAGAGTCAAAGCCGAATTACCCACCTCGAAGTCGAAATTGGAAAGAACGACGCCAGAGGACGTACAATTGGAGAAGAAGTGCGACTCATGTTCTGCCAGAATTCTTCGCAGAAATATTCATTGCCCACCCTATTCGCTCCTTGGGTTCGCGCAAAGTAAGGCACTAGGTTTTTCTATATTTCGAAATGTATGGAGATATTTTCATTCCGCCAGTGCCCACTGTAAGTGCATAGCTCTCCAGACAGGCAACTTCATAATGTGTTCGCTCTGCAAACACATCGCTTCAACATTTCTTTTCGAACTGTCAGAGAGGGGGGAGAACCCCGGTACTTTGCACATGCCGCTCTGTCTAGGTCGTGGCGCTCGCGGCGTATTTTGCAGATTCGTAGAGAGGGAGTAGAACATTTAACCCTAAAAAATTAGGCATATTTATAGATACATTATTACTAACCATGAGTCGAATTTACTCACTCAATGTAAAATACGGGTAAATAATAATTTTTTGCTTTGGTTTACCTGTTTTTTAAAAACTTACATATAATGGAGGAATTAAACGAATATTCAATTTTTAATCGTCAAAACATGACAAGACAATGATATACCTTCTTTTACTAACGATGAAGAAGATCGACGCACCCTAAAATAGTCTATTATTGATAATCATGAGTAATTTCGTCGCACTGACCTTTAAAGATGATGTCACACGAACCCGGCGGAAGTCGTAGACCACCCCGTAGGTGGGATCACAAGAGGCAGTGGAACCTTAGGTGAGGTGCTAGTGCATCATGCGGCTGCGCATGGGCACTTATGTGTACTATGTGTGTCAATTAGACTCATGGTTAGAGTTCTAGGGTTAAACGCAGGTCAGCAGAACTTTCTAAGATATAATTTAGCATATTTGTAAAGGAAAACATTTTGCATATTAGACTGTGGAGATATGTTGCATTAACTTTTTAGATTGTGCAATAATTTTTCATATTATTCATTCCCTTTGAAGAAAATCTTCTGTAAATAATTTAATTCTTAAAAGAAAAGAATGGTGTATAATATCAGAGTAAATAAATATTTATAAACATCAATGCATGTAAATTTTGCTTATGAATAATTTTCTATTCTTTTGAGCTTCATAAAAAGAAAAGCTTACTAGTTGTTTCAATTGTAACTCAAATTGACAAACAACGGTGTACTTTATTACATTAGTAAAGAGTGAAATTTATCAGGAGGAAATTTTGAATACCTCACATATCAAATTTTTATAAGAATTTAGATAGTACTGTTACAGTTAGGAAGGATCCTTAGGGACAGTGTTTATTGCAAAATGTGTATACGAGTGTTTTTTACTTAAAAGGGTTTCACATTTTTTTTGTTGTGTATCAGTGAATTCGTATTCTTGTCAGTGCTCATTTTACGTGTGTTTCAATTTTTCGACTTTTTGTTTTTGTTTTGTTTTTGTATTTTTTCAAAAATGTGTCTCATTGAATTCAATTATACTGTGGTTGTTGATATTTCAATCGGGACTAGGTATTTTGGTTTTAAATTTCTTATATAACATTATCACATCCTTGAAATCATTCATTATAAGATTTTTTCAATTTTTTCTTTGTGTTGAAGTAAAATCCGGGCCTTAAGCCATTGAAGTGCTGCTACCCCCTCCCTTAAAGTAGAGCACTGTGTGTTTTGTAAATCCCCAACATCATACAGTGGATCCGGTCCTCGCAAGTGCCGGGTTGGTGTAAAAAGCAGCTTGTACTGAAAGCGTGTGCGTGACTGCACACACACCGAGGGGGTCGCAATATTGCTCCCTTGAAACGTGATTTCATGCGTGCCCTCTCAAAAGTATAATTAGCTGATTACCTAGTGTTGCCCGGATATTTATTTCTCACAATCGATTATTAAGCAGCATCGGCCGCTCCACACGATTTTCCCGTCTGTCCTGCACGTTCTATCTTCCATTGCCGTCCTGATAACTTCCGGTCCGCCTATCAAGCTCCTTTCGCTCTACCTGTTCCCCCCACACATCACATCAAATCCTCCCACATCAAATCCTCCCACATCAAATCCTCCCACATCAAATCCTCCCACATCAAATCCTCCCACATCAAATCCTCCCACATCAAATCCTCCCACATCAAATCCTCCCACATCAAATCCTCCCACATCAAATCCTCCCACATCAAATCATCCCACATCAAATCCTCCCACATCAAATCCTCCCACATCAAATCCTACCACATAAAATCCTACCACATAAAATCCTACCACATAAAATCCTACCACACAAATCCTCCCACATAAATCCTCCCACATCAAATCCCCCCACATCAAATCCTCCCACATCAACTCCTCCCACATCAAATCCTCCCACATCAAATCCTCCCACATCAAATCCTCCCACATCAAATCCTCCCACATCAAATCCTCCCACATCAAATCCTCCCACATCAAATCCTCCCACATCAAATCCTCCCACATCAAATCCTCCCACATCAAATCATCCCACATCAAATCCTCCCACATCAAATCCTCCCACATCAAATCCTACCACATAAAATCCTACCACATAAAATCCTACCACATAAAATCCTACCACATAAAATCCTACCACATAAAATCCTACCACATCAAATCCTACCACATCAAATCCTACCACACCACATCCTTCCACGTATCACATCCATATCCTCCATGCGCCCTGTCATTGTGATCTTGACGGGAGTTGTAGGCACAACCCCCACCTCTCCCATCCCACTTACTCCTGTTCCTGTTTTCTGGCTCGACAGCCCGCAACGAGCCTTGACCGACCAAGCCTTTCGGCCATGGGAGAAGGGGTTCGTGTGGTAAGCACCTTAACCGTTTATACTGGTCTTCATAAGCACAAGGTGAACTTTCTCATCGTCACACAGCAATGTATACTGGGACATTGGTAAGGAAAACGCACAGATATAATTTGCCTCGGTCGGGAATCGATTGATTTTTTGTGTTTCCGGGCGCATCAACTGCTTTGGTCATTAGTCCCGTTAGTGTAGTGCATGCTTTTTCTCAGGAGATGGTGGTGATCTTCCCCCGCTGGATGGCGAGATCCGGCGCCGACCTACCGCCGGCTAGTGGGGTTTCCCCCTAACTAGGACTCTCCCACCAGCGGGGCACCGCCCCAGCCGGGACAAGCTCTAAGCACCCGGTCGGTCTCCCGGATGTGGTAGTGTAGTGCATGTTAGTGTAATTGTGTGTGTGTAAGGGGAGAGGATGGGACTAGGAAGAGGAAGGACAGACCGCGCGCGATCCGTGGCCCGTTTGGTAGGGTACTGCTTCGGGAATCGAACCTGGGGTTGCGCCTTGGAAAGCGAGCACGCTTACAAACGACCTACCGAGGGAGGCCATCCAACCAACCTATTCTGTTCTGTATTTCTTTCTCGCTCATAACGCTACGACAGCCACACCCCCTTCCCCCGACCTGCACGCTGTACCGTTTCATATACATTTACATGTTACCACCCATATTTATTGAATTTATGTTTGTAAAAATAAATTTGAACAACTCGTCATCATATGTTTTAGTGTTACGATAGTAACGTAAGAGGTTGATGTAAAGAAAAGATAACAACGCTAGACATAGGATTTGGTGAATGAGAGAAAGAGTCGAATTAAAATGTTTTAAAAAGAATCTCGAGATATTGTTTTAAAAACTGTAAGGAATTTTTTTCCCCAAGGGCTTTTATCCAGCCAACAGCCGGTTACCCTTTACGTCCCGATGGGACGCATATTCAACATACACTAGACCAACACACTTGCGGGCTCGTCTGATCTGGGATCAGCAGAACGCGAGGCCCTCCGTGACAACACATACAAAGTCAACGGACAAACCACCATGCCCAAGGCGGGACTCAAACCCGCGACCCTTCGGACCGAAGCGCTGAGTTTGTACTCGCTCTTGGCCACCTCGGCCATCCAGGTCGGCCTGTAAGGAAATACGAATGATATAAAATGCACAGAACGTCACAACGTTGAAAATCAGAGTTAGGAGCGAAACGTTACAACGCCCTTTCGGGCTACCAGGTCTGCCCTATCCTCACCTCTAGCGCCGCTCATCCAGCCCGTCCCACTTCATACTACTCGCGCAACTTTTCTTGAACGATAGATTGAAGAAATGCGGGCGGAGTGGGGGTTTTAGTTACAAAGTCGGTCACTAGAGTATTTACAGTAATGCCAACCTCTCGAAAATCAAAGTCAATCCTACTACGTGTGCAGCCAGGTCATCGCTCTGGGTGGGCAACACCAAGGACAGTAGGTAGGAGTTTTAGGTGTCTCCCTTGACGGTCCTGGACCTGCCTCAGCCATTTCTTTAGATAATGGTAATAAAGCTGGACAGTTCTCGAATATGAAAGCAACTAGCTCTAATTAGCTTCTGTTTCGCGCCAACCAAGATTTAATGCTTGGAACGCTGTCACCAGTGCTCGCTGCGAGCTTTTCCCTTCAACTGTTTATTGCTCAAGGGAGGGGGAAACGATGTCATCGTTCAAGAAAAGTTGCGCGAGTAGCATGTTACCTACGTTGATCACGCTTTGTCTGCCTCTCCCCCTACACCTGCTTGATATGCCTTGGCCGTCCTGCCAACACCTCTCACCCGCTCTCCATCCAGCCCTTTCCACTCCATCTGTTCCTCCCACTCATCACGCTTTATCTCCTGCAAACATCTTCCGTCCCTCCCATCCAGTCTTTTCTGTGCTATATATCCCTGATCTGACGACATGGGGATTCAATCACACTGGTTACGTGGAGTCCCGTGGACTCTTGAAATTTAGCTTCAAATATTTCAGTATTAAATTGTATTTCAAGTGAAGAGCATTGAAACTTCCGATAAATAATGAATAAAGAAAATATTAATCAGTATATATTTGTTAATAAGGTATCTAATGAGGGAATATAATGTGATGAGGAATGGTTGAGTATAATTAATTATGCCTTTAATTCAACGAATTTATCTTTTTCATAAAAATTTATTGAACATTAAAAATATATTAATGAAAACTACTACAAATCTACAGTTAAAAATCATGTACAAAAACGATACTACCGCAAACACTAAAATTCTGACACTAGTTTCTTTCGGAATATTTTCTGCACGAATTTTAAAGACTTTTTGCCGACTTTGCTACATTGCGCAATATTTTCATCAAAATCATCGTCATTAATATTCACACACTTTTTTAACGGCCTAGTCATGTTTTTCTGTTCATTGCACTTTCTTTAGAGGCGCCACAGAAGAAGAACTAACTGGCAAAGTGCGACAGTGAGAGTTACACTGCTACTGACGTGGAGTCCCTAGGTCTCGTGCCCGCTAAAAAGGCAGATAATTTCCCTAAAATGCATTCCACAACAGTAAGCTTGCAAACCGTTTCTTAAAACCATAAAAGGGAAAGGTACAAGAAAAATCCAGGTTTAAAGTGAAGTGGAAATGTGGTTTCAGAAATTTTGCGAAGTCGAAAGAGTCCCAAAGACTCCATGTTGGTAGCTGAGGGATATTGCCCTCTCGCCATAACGCTATGTACGTTCGGGGAGCCGCATGACCCATCGGGCTACAATGGTCATGCTATCGACATCTGCCCCCCCCCGCATGCCCCCTCTGGGCGACTGGGAAATCAAACAAACATCATCATCAACCTCTTACACGCCCTCAATATTTGTATCATTTATTCCGAGACGTTCTCTCTACATACTAGAATATCACAACATGTTGTAATCTGCTAAAAATAACTCTGTTCTGTCACTCTTCTTGAGTCTGACAACGCCGCGAAAGATCTCTCCCGGGGTCTGGTCTTGACGGCGCAATATCCAGCACAACATGGCGAGGAGCCTTCTCAAGCTCCGTCAGTTAAGTTATTCCATTTCACGCTTAAGACACCCCACGGCATTTCAGCAACTGCTCTACACTGAGAAGCTTGCTGTATCATCACACTCGCTTAAAGACTACTTGAAGAAATGTTCTCAAGGAGAAGAAACATTAAGTATTTGTAATACTAGTAGACTGTTTTAGCTTGTAGTAACAATAGTTCCTTTCGTGTGGCTTGAGGCAAATCTTGCCACAGTCACCTGTTAGTAATATACCAAACATCTCTACATTTTGAATTGATTTTTTATTAGTTTATCACTACACTATACACATACGTAGTCAAGAGTAAAAATTGTATCGTTACAGCGGAAAGAAACAAATTTTCAGAAAATGTCATAGAGAACAAGGTCATGGGTCTTTTTGGTATTTGGCTCTCGCTAATCAAGATAAGACGCGCCAGATAACAAATTATAGAGTTTAATGAAACCAAAATTGTATCCTTTTGAATCAATAACAAATAATAGAAAAGAACTTTCTCCTCATCTAAATAATATATCACTTAAATCTCTGACTTTCAAAACTTTCAATACTCGTTACCTTATTTTAAGTATCTTTTCAACTAGTGAATACTATTTCCTAACGTGAGGATTCTATTTACTTTTTATGACTTCCAATAACGTAAAAAATAACCAATAATACAGTCCTGACATTTATATTACACGTTAACCTTACGCAATATAAACAGGAATAAAAAACATTTTCACAAACATGAATATTTACACCCTCTTAAATTCAGAAGAATGGAGTGTGCATGATAGTATGATAGCTACACGGTTATACTATTACTGTGTTAACTTCTATTAAAAAACATTTTTCATACATTACCATTTCGCCTCCAGATTTGTCGTGTGCCACAGCAGTTCCGATGGCCTTGGCATGACTTCCCGCAGGGTCGTTGGTTTCCAGCTCCGTGTCGTAGAGGCCAGCCGCTCCACGGATCTTCAAGTAGCACCTTTCGGATGTTTCCGTGCTCCACCTGAAGTTCGCCGGATCCGCTGCTCACACCACTGAACTCACCAATCACTTGAGTTTGACCGTGAGGGTTTACACGTGCAATCAATAAATTCCCTCGGCGGATCGCTATACAATGTCCTTCACGCGATCATGAGGTCGGTACCCGTAGTTTCTACAGCCCTAGCAGCCACGTACCCAGAAAATAGTTAACTCGCGCTATATTTTCTCTGTGTAGCTGTAACTTTCACTTATAATTCTAATATTAGTTTCTTCACTATCAAAAAGAAGTATTACAGTGCAACCGCCCCTCCTGTGTCCACGCTACCCCATGCATTTGGTTGTCTACAGTTTTAACGATAATTGCCATAATAACGTGCACAAAAGAATAAATTCCTGACAGTTCACTCGCCACATGTAGTTTTAAGATTATCAAAGTAATTATTCTTACCTCACGGAGTTATCTAACGCTCTTCGAAATGATTCAATGTTCGTCACCTCGTGCAACTTAAAATCGCACAAAGTTTAGGAATATATCTCAGAATTAAGTTATGCTCTCGTGCTATGAATCTCTCTCTGATTACAGTTCCTAATACACTCAGAAACGACGGTGATCATTGAAATCTTTCACCAACGTGTCCCCAGAAGTTACAACACGAACTTTACCTAATCCAGGTAATACGTCTGTCGTTCTCAAAAATTTGCGACCAATTAACGTCTTTGTCCGATTCGCGCTAGCAGTTCCGTTCGGCTCCCGTAATCGATTGTCCGGAGAGCAGCGCCATCTCTTTGTCACTTTGTCAACTAGAGCTTGTTATGCAAAAATCGCCGTGGACGTTGCAATATTTCTACATTATGACGGGAGTATATGCGATACGACATTGTACGTACACTTCGCAGAGAAATCTGCTGAAGCAGCTGTTTTGATTGAACGATCATCTCTATTAACGACCATTTTTTTGAGGAACCAAGTGATTTTCCGACAAAGGCACTTGCAAATATTCCCTCTCCTATGCAGCCGCCTGTTAAAGTTTGCCAGCATGCTAGTGTATGATATATGTACCCTCCCAAACAGTCAGGTACATATATCATACACTAGCTTGTATTAGAATTCAGTCGAATTTACTATTTTGATCAGTAACGCTATTAGAGATAGAATACGTGTGGACGCTTACTGTTTATTCAATAATCTTTCTTTCTTGGAGCGCAAAGTCAGATATGTAATATAATATCTAAAAACTTCTTGCAGGTTTAATTAATTTCTGTTTCAGATACTCTTTATTTTTTCATGCTTGCTATGACATTTCCTCAAACTCCACAGCTAATTTATAAATCAAGTACACAAATCGGACGAAACATTCAGTACCGCGAATTGAACTATTTCATATACGAGTTGTTTATATCATACCATATCGTCTCCATGTGTAATTAAGGACCCGGAAGTGCTCCGGTATTTTGCAGATTAGGTGTAAAAATTTGTTAACGAGCAATTAAATAAAATTGTAATTAAAAGTTATAAAATAAAGTGCCTAATTAAAAATGACTTAAAGTCACACATCAGTGGAGTAGAGGGTTCAATGACGAATTACAGCGTCATTTTACTTCTATGGTTAACTACACGATTACACTTACTTGCCTTTTGAGAACGTTTTGATGAGTTTTAGCCATAGCGCGCATGTGCACGACGACTGAGCCTCACCAAAAGTGTTTGCAGAATCTCCTGAAATAATTCGTTAAATGAAAGCTGATTTATCAAGCGAACATACGTGCTGGCTTATATGGCTTCCTGTATCAATTGATGTCATTTCAGTGCCTCTGCCCAGGAGGTATCAGGGATCGAGTCTCGACTATGGTAGGATTTTGACACTAGCTAGATAGTTAGGTCGATTTCAACCGCTGTTTGGAGAAACGTTTTAGCGGCAAACTCCTGTGATGGCTAGTTTTCTAGGGGAATGCAGAAGTAGTACACTAACAAATGGGCAACGGGCAGCGCACGATCTGTCCTTACTCTTCCTTGTTCTATCTTCACTATTTACACACACATACACACACTCATGCACTTCACTACTACACATGTCGGACCGGGAAAGGTGGCTCAGTGCATCAACTGATGTTACTACAGTGCCTCTGACCGGGAGATCCTAGGTTCGAGTTCCGATGGCAACTGGATTTTCGACACCAGCTTGTCAGCTAGGTAGAATTCAGTCGTTGTCTGGAGGAGAATTCCTATGACTGGCTGCTCTGATAGGTGGATTTCCGTGATTTCTCCGATCAATACCAGGCGAATACCGGAGCACTACCCTAACAAACGGACCACGGACCGTGCGCGATCTTTCCTTCTACTTCTTGTCCTATCCTCACCCCTTACACATACACTTACACTAACATGCTTTGCACTACTACTCATGCCGGGAGAGCGGTCGGAGACTTAGAACTTACGCTGGCTGAGGCGGTGCCCCACTGGGGGGAGATACCTAGTTGAGGAAAACCCCTCTTACTGACGGTAGGTTGGCGGCGGATCTCGCCAACCAGCGGAGGAAGACTACCGCCATCTCCCGATGCAAAACATGCACTACACGTACGGGAATAATGACCAACGTAATTGACGTGCCCGGAATCAGTAACAATCAACCAACGTACCACGCATGTTGGGAGACCAGACGGAAGCTTAGAGGTTGTCCTGGTTAGAGTGGTGCCCCGCTGATGGAAGATCGCTGGTTGGGGAAAATTTCGCGACCCGACGTGTATGTCGGCGCTAGATCTCGGCATCCATCTCAAGATCAGCGCCATTTACCCTGTAAAACATGCACTACACTTACGGGAGGAATGTGCAAGGCAGATGACGCGCCGAGAATCATGAAATAATCTATCACCTCCCCCATCCCATCCAGCGGAAGAAGATTACCGACATTTACCCCGACAAACATGCACTACACGTACGGAAGACATATGGAAGGCAGTTGATGCGCCCTTAATCATGAAATAGTCAATCGTCTTCCCTATCCCACCAGCGGAGAAAGATCACCGCCATTTTCCCCGACAAACATGCACTACACTTACGAGAGGAATGTGCACGGGAGATGGCGCGCCCAGAATCATGAAATAATCAATCACCTCGCCCATCCCACCAGCGGAGGAAGATCACCGCCTATTGCCCCGACAAACATGCACTACACTTACGGGAGACATATGTAAGGCAGTTGATGCGCCCATAATCATGAAATAGTCAATCGTCTTCCCTGTCCCACCAGCGGAGGAAGATCACCGCCATTTTTCCCGACAAACATGCACTACACTTACGAGAGGAATGTGCAAGGCAGATAACGCGCCCAGAATCATTAAATAATCAATCACCTCGCCCATCCCACCAGCGGAGGAAGATCATCGCCTATTGCCCCGACAAACATGCAATATACTTACGGGAGGAATGTGCAAGGAAGTTGACGCGCCCAAAATCATGAAATAATCAATCACCTCCCCCATCCCATCCACCGGATGAAGATCACCGCCTTTTGCCCCGACAAACATGCACTACACTTACGGGAGGAAGCTGCAAGGCAGTTGACGCTACCAGAATCATGAAATAGTCAATCACCTTCCCCATCTTTACTCTCGCTCGGCGCACAGTCCTTTCTCCCCGTCGCGGCGCTTGCTCAGCTGCGCTCAGAGTGCGCAGCCGCAGACGTCCGTCTGCGCTCGCAATCGTGACGCGCGTCAGCCGCTCTCCGGAGACAAGTGACGATCGATGTGCGCAGCCGGTCGGCGGCCGGCCGGCGCTCCTCCGAGGCCCCGCGATAATGGCAAACAATTTGGACATAATTCACGGCGCTTTGTGCGGACGATATTAGACCAACGTCAGCGAGGCCGAAGCAGTAGCAGCAACTGACGCCGCTGCCTCTGTCGCCGCTGACGGTGCCCTCTGTTTAACCAGCTGGAGCCGCCGTCGCCACCCCACCCGCCCCCTTTCGGTATTCTTTAGTCTTCTCCACCCTCCCGCCCCATGAGTCCTGTTCACCATTGCCACACTTTCGTCTTGCCATTTGTAGGCTGTGCGCTACACTTCACCACAGTGCACTACCGCGCTGTTACAACGCCGGTACACCATCGCTACAGTGTTGCCCCACCGTCGCCACGCCGTTGCTAAATCGTATACAAACGATTTAGCATTTCCGACGCCCAGCCGGTAACTTATCGTTGCATCGGATGCCACCCACGGTTCTGTCCTGGACGTACAGTTAGAGCCTTTACCTTTTACCATGGAGCCTAGGCTCTGACGCGATCGCCGTGACGTTCGGCAACTCCGTCTTCTTTTTTTGTTTTTGTTCATTTAAGTTCGCATTAACTACGAGGTCATTAGTGACCTCTATTTGATTTAACGGTAGAGGTACTTGTATACTGAATGAAGTGATATGGTGATGTTGAATGGTGAAAGGACAAACACAAATTCAACAACCATGTCCGAGGTGGGACTCGAACCCGCGATCCGTTGGTCCAAGATCGTCACGACACTATTGCCTTAGCGATCTTGGTCACCCGGATCGAACCTCCCAGTCTTGTTCTCAGAAACAGTCTGAATTAGGGCAAACAACTGTTGCCGTTGGTGGGTCTCTGACCGGAAAGCCCTAGGGTTCGTGTCCCGTCAATCATCTTTCGACCCAAGCTAAATAGATAGGTCAAATTTAGACAATCAGGAGACATCTAGCGACGAGCTGCTCCGATCAGTAGATTTCCATGGTTTCTCCGATCATTACTAGGCAATTTTAGATAGATAGATAGATTTATTAAAGTTCGCTTGGAGCTAATGCTCGGTGGCAAACATGATTACAACTAGATATACGACAATTACAAAACTATTACGAATATTTACAAATATAATTACAATTAGAATTAGAGATTGATTTTGAGTCATCTGTAAGTTGATTTATAAGCTTTTCTAACACTTCACTTCACTTCACTGCGCTGCACTACACTGCACTCCCCTCCCCTCCCATGCCCCCCACCACACTACACTACACTTCACTTCACTGAATAAGGGACATGATCATATTATTAATAATAATAATATTAATAATAATAACGATTATAAAAATATAACTAATAATAACAATAACTTAAAAGTTACATCAAAACAAGTAAGTGTTAATAATTATGATATCAATAATAATAATAATAATAATAATAATAATAATAATAATAATAATAAATAGTAATAATAATGATAAAAGTCTCAGTATGATGACCTACATAGAATTAAGAATATTTTTAAATTTCACCAATTGCTGGAGAAGTTCCCTAGCGAAAGGGTCACGGACCTGGCGCGGATTTTCCTTCCTCATCCTTATCCACATGTCCAGAGACTAGTCACGCGTTGAGGTGATGCCCCGCTGGGAGAGATACCTCGAGGAGGGAAACTCCACAAGCCGGTGTAGGGTGGCACAGAATCTCAGGCACCAGCGAGGAATGATCACTGCTACCTCCGGAGATATAACATGCACTACACGTAAGGGACTAACGACCAGAGCCATTCAAGCGTACGGTAACAACAGTAATGGATCAATTGTTCTTGCAACCAACATCGACACACTCCGTATGGCTAATACATCCCATCTAATGGAGCATGCTCATCCTTCTGTGGATTTCCGCCTTTTCGGAGTTCATGTTATAATTGCTTTACATCTTTGTGATATTGACAAAGACATATTTATGTTATTTGTTCTTTAGGCTATGTTTGGCATCTTTGTCATATCTACAAGTCCGTTCAATATTTATTATTAAATACTTTATTTTTTCAAGTTAGGTTGTTTTAATTGCATGAAAAATAATGACAAATATGGCAATAATTTTGGGTGTTTTTTGTTTGAAAAAATCACTGACAAAATCATAAGGTATTTAATTTTTAAATGTATTTTCGAACTTCAGTTATTAGAGATACGTAAATAAATAGAATCTAATGAAGACTTTATTACAACATTTTATAACGACATATTTTGTAATAAATCAGGGATTGGTATTTACAAAAGCCGTGATTTGAATTATCTTTTTCATCACCTGACAGTACGTCAACATAAATTCCTGTTATTTTAAAACTTTTCACTTCGTAGTAATCATATTTCATAGAAAACATAAAGCATTTTAAGAATTATTTTAAATTGACCCGATTACAAACCATTGTTACCATTCACGGGTCACTTGGAGACTTTAAAGGCTTGAGATATTACTACTTTCTCTGCGGGTCCAAGAGGTTGCATTCTCGGTCATACGTAAGTGACGCATTAGCTCAAGTAATTACAAACCCTGGTAATGTGAATGTAGACCTTGGAGAGAACGTGAAGAGGAAAATATATTTTTCTCAAGTAAGGGTTAAGTTTCTACCTGTCAGATTGTGCGTGTATGATTCACAAAATATTCATTAAAAAAAGAGACAAGCAGTTACGAAAACGAAATCGTTACATAAATAATTCATTATTTAAGTAATATTCCAATAATATTACAATTATTTATGTAATACCGATTGATATTCATGTTGCAAAATTACCGATCCACGTGAATATAACCGTTCTTGTAAAGTTTTTGAATAGAGATGAGAGAAATTTTAACACACTTTTAATTCAAACAAGAGCCCAAAGTCTCTACAATGAATATCGTAATAAGAATAAAATAATTAGGATAAAATTACTTTTAAGAAAAGAGTGATAACTTAATAAGTGTTTTTAATCCAAGTTCTTTTCCTACGACTCATCAAAATGTGTGTCCAAAGAGAAATTCTGATAAAAAACAAGTGTGCATCATATATATTAATTAAAGCTATTCAAGCATGTCAAGACAACGTTTACACTTCATTTTTCTTCCTTTATTGTGTGTTTCCAGAGCACTTGTAGGTTATTGCGTGCTCACTGCTCCCCCCATTTTCCTATCTGCTCCAGTAAGAACATTCGCGTTTCCACTGACAGAACTGGTATTGTATGCACCACAGTTGCAAGGCCCGTTATCACTTCAGTCCTCAATGTTACCTCCGCCTACCATTATCATTATTATTCATGCCATACACTAAGCAAACAATGCCGGCGCAACTCAAATTGCATACGTGGTTACGTCACTGTTGGAGTCTCCGCTGGGTCCTTCATCTCCTGGCCTCCCGCTCGCTCCCACTGCCCCACCACAATGCGCGCATCGGGAGCGTCTTTTTTTGTCACACCCAGCGACCCCAACAATTCAATCTCAGCTATTGCGCTCATCAATCACCGAGCCCCCACTAACATCCCCACCACCTTTCCCTCTTATCGTCGCAATCAATGCCGCTACCAACACCCAATCAATCGCTACCTTCTCGTCTGCCTTGCTCTCGTCAACCTTCCACGGCAGCGGAGGGAGATTGCGAGCAGCGTCTATCAGCAACTTTCCGTCTGGTGCTGCACAGAAGACAAATAACGAACATTAACACTATTTTTTTTAATTTCTTGGGTTATGACTGTCTTATTCTTAATAATAATGCAAATTATGGTCCTCTGTATATTTTTAGACAGTCAAATCCAAGAAGACAGGTTCCTGAAACGTTATGTAATAAAGAACATCTTTTATGAGATTTTGTCAATTTCTTACGAAACATTTGACTGTCTAACAATATATAGAGGACCATAATATGTAAAACTCTAATTTTGCGTTCTCTTCTAACCCAAGATTAATTCATTAAACCGTAATCACTGTTAACAACAGTTTTCAAGTAAGATATTTTGTATTGTCGAGTTACTTTTAATTTGTCATATACTGAAATTTGCTTCAATAAACACGAGTCTATTTAAGTAATTTTCGCGGCTAGCAAAACCCACTCACAAAAGCATCGTTCAGTAGCAATGCCACTTCCGTTCCCATCACCATCAACATAATCATCACAGCCATCGCCACAAATATCTCCGCAATCACCATTATCATGATCTCAAACAATTTCAGTCCATCGCTACTTCTACCTCCACCATTATCATCGCCACATCCGTCACCACCATTTTCATCGCCACTACTACCACTATTAGGGATTTTTTGTACGGCGAAGAGTAACAGCAATCGGATCTTCAGCGCATGCGCAGTTCGAGTGTCGTATCACTTTTGTGCATCTGCGAATGCTATTGTGATTGCAGTCGATTGCTGTACACTATTCCGCACAAAAACTCGCTAAAATTATTACCGCTGATATTTCTATCATTATCATTGCCACCCCATTCCTCATCACTATTATCGCCATCCCCATCCCCAGTCCAGCTACTAACATCCCTCCGCTAACATCGCCGCCGCCACGGCCGCCGCCACCGCAGCGCCGGCCCGCGCGCAATTATAGTCGCCCCTGAGCGGCGCATAATGCCCGGGCGGATATTCGCAGGCGCGCGCTGGCTGGCGGGGCGCGTTAGCCCGCTTTATGCGCGGGACAATGCGAGCATCGGGCGGCGCTTGTACCCGGTCGCCGGCCCCGCTCGCCCGCCTCATCGCCCCGCCTCGCCGCCACGCCCCTTCTCCAGGGAGCGCGAAGAGATGCGGCCCGCCCGCCCACGCTCTCCCTCAGCGGCTCTTTGGCTGACTCGGCGCCCGCCCTCGTCCCCACACCCACCCTCGCCCCCGCCCTCGCACCCGCCCTCGCCCCGCCCTCGCCCCCGCCCTCGCACTAGCCCTCGCACCCGCCCTCGCCTCAGCCCTCGCCCCAGCCCTCGCCCCAGCTCTCACCCCAGCCCTCGCCCCAGCCCTCGCCCCCAGCCTCGCCCCAGCCCTCGCCCCAGCCCTCGCCCCAGCCATCGCCCCCGCCCCTCGCCCCCGCCCTCGCCCCGCCCTCGCCCCAGCCCTCGCCCCAGCCCTCTCGCTCCAGCCCTCGCTCCAGCCCTCGCCCAGCCCTCGCCCCAGCCCCTCGCCCTGCCGCCTCCCTCAGCCCTCGCCCCAGCCCTCGCCCCAGCCCTCGCCCCAGCCTCGCCCCCAGCCCCCTGCCCTCGCCACGGCCACTCGCCCCAGCCCTCGCCCCAGCCCTCGCCCCAGCCCTCGCCCCAGCCATCGCCCCCGCCCTCGCCCCCGCCCTCGCCCCGCCCTCGCCCCAGCCTCGCCCCAGCCCTCGCTCAGCCCTCCCGCGCTCCAGCCCTCGCCCCAGCCCTCGCCCCAGCCCTCGCCCTGCCTCGCCTCCAGCCCTCGCCCCAGCCCTCGCCCCAGCCCTCGCCCCAGCCCTCGCCCCAGCCCTGTCGCCCAGCCCTCGCCCCAGCCCTCGCCCAGCCCTCGCCCAGCCCTCGCCCCAGCCCTCGCCCCAGCCCTCGCCCAGCCCTCGCCCCAGCCCTCGCCCCAGCCCTCTTCCAGCCCTCGCCCTCACACCTCCGCCTCACTCCCGCCCTCGCACCCAGCCCTCACACTGCCCTCACACCCCCTCGCCCCCGCCCTCGCCCCGCCCTCGTCCTCGCCCTCGCCTCCTCGCCCCAGCCCTCACCCTCGCTCCCGCCTCCAGCCCTCGCCCTCTGCCTCGCCCTCACCCTGGTCCCCGCCCTCGTCCTCCCCGCCCTCCTCCTCGCCCTCACACCGCCCTCACACCTCGCTCCACCCTCCGCCCTCTCCACCTCCCGCCCTCCCACACCCGCCCTCGCACCGCCCTCTGCACCACCCTCACACCCGCCCTCACCGCCCTCGCCCCCACCCTCACACCCCGCCCTCACACCCCGCCCGCCCCACACCCCGCCTCGCACCCGCCCTCACACCCCACCCTCACACCCCGCCCTCACCCGCCCCTCCCACACCCCGCCCTCGCCCCGCCCGCCCACCCGCCCTCCACACCGCCCTCACCCCGCCCTCACACCCCACCCTCACCCCGCCCTCACCCCCGCCCCGCCCTCGCCCCGCCCTCACACCGCCCTCCACACCGCCCTCCACGCCTCCACCCTCGTTTGTCGCTTCACCTTCGCCTTCGTCGCTGGACGGATGACGGAGGGCGGGGTGCACGAGTATTGTCGGCGACACTATGGCGTTCGATTCTATGGTCAATTGAGGGCTGCATAGATTCACTTTGAGTGTGTGCCGGAACTGGTCAACCTAAATCACTTGTTAGGCACGCGGATGTGCACGTAAAATATGGCTTTTTCTTTCATCGATAATTTGAATGAAATTATCTAACAACGGCATAGTAAATTCTGCGTGAGTGAACCAGACCAACAAACTTGTTTTGGCAGAAAAAAAGTTAGAAACTTTGGTGCGGAGTGGCTTCTTCTGAGTCCTACCATTCCTTTATTATTCCTCTGGCCCCTACATTTTAACTTTTTTATTAATGAATATATCATTGAAAATATTTTGATTGGGATACTAAAGTCAAAGGAGCAGTACCTCAACAATAAATTCTTTATATATTAGTATGCTCAATCAGTTGAAGTTATAAGTGCAGAATTTTTTTTCTCAGTTATGTTAGGTGGATAACATTATTTTTCTTTTAGCCATTGCATTACTAATAATAAAGTTAAGCAATGCTCATTCATTTCGTCTGATTTAGTTTAAGCAAGAACTAATTGCTTCCTCCGCGTCTGAGAAATTTGCCTTGTATTTGCGTGTTCTGGTCACCTTGTACGTAATGTGTTCTGTTATTCAGGCCTTCCATTAGCAGTGCTTCTGTTAGCTCTGAACTATGTACGTGAGATTTCGGAGAACTTTGATTTATGCATAGGGGTCACTTGGCCCAGAACGTCGTTGAATTGCGTTGCGTCTGAAACAGAGGCATTGTGACGTTCGCCTAATTGTCATTACAGTTTATTGTCTCAGTAATACCGAGGGAATCAATTGAGATTGGTAATGGAACCCAGTCCAAATGATGATATCCTAACCAAACTCCGTCATAAACTATGATCCTGATAGGTCAATTAATTGTACTCCATCAGAAAGTCATAACGGCCCTTGACCGTTTGATTACACTAATGAACACCATTTTTGTGACAAAGATCATGAATGGTCTAAGTCTTAGACACAGAATTCGACCATAAAATCAGTTTATTTCCATCGGGCTCAGTTTTCTTGTGAGACGCTACTTCCTATCTACGGATTGATTGACTGATTGTTAGTGATTACGTTCACGTCAGCTTCTGATGTCATTATTCCGTAAGTGTAGTGTATGTTTTTCCATAGGGAGATGACGATGATCTTCCCCCGCTGGATAGCGAGATCCGGCGCCGACTAGCGGGGTTTTACCAACCAGTAATCTTCCCTTAGCGGGGCACCTCCGCTTGCCGGGACAAGCTTTAAGCACCCGGTCAGACTCCCGGCATGTGTGGTAGATTATGGCATGTTAGTGGAAGTGTATGTAAGGGTTGAGGATATGACAAGGAAGAGGAAGGAAAGCGTGGTCGTGTCCCGTTGGTTAGGGTACTGCTCCGACTTTCTCCTGGTGTTGATCGAAGAAACCACGGAAAACTACCAATAAGAGCAGCCGGTTGCTAAAATTCTACTCCAGACAGCGACTGAATTCGACATCGCTGACAAGCTAGTGCCGAAAATCCTGCCGCCGTCGGGACTCGAACCTAGGACCTCCCAGACAGAGGTACTGCAGTGACATCAGTTGATTCTCTGAACCAGCTCTTCCGGTCTACCAACGGAAATTCCTGAAAACGCCGCGTATCAGTTATTTTGTTGCAGCTTCATTTAATTATTCTGCAGACGTAATTGGTTAGGAACAACCTAAATGTGTACAAGAAATTTTATGAAATTAAAAAGCTTTGACAACATTGCTGATAAGTCATGCTCGTTCAGATAGAATTGCGTAGTGTTTCTTGTAAGTTGTGTCCCAGCATTGAGAGATCTGACTGCGTGGTAAGCAGCTTGGATGTGACTGCTTGTGGTAGGATCGTGAAAGTTTGCACTTTGTATTAATTCAGAAGAAAAAAATCGCTGTAAATATGCAAAGAGCCATTTGTTTTGTTATATCAGCGAAGAATTAATTCAGGTATCGCAGAAACGGAACCTTAATCCTTTGATAAAGAAGTGTTACGAACTAGATTTGGATGTAAAGTTGAAGTCCAGGACAATAAATGTCCCCCTTACATATATACTGTGTGTCGTGTGTTTCTTGACTCCCGCCGATTAAAAGGTTCATCACACGTGCCCTTCCATCACTACATACATAGCCCATCACTCCAATACCTTTTATTCAAATATCAACTCAATACCGCACGCCATCTACTACCACTCGCCTCAACAGACTATACTCCAACACGTATAAAAAACCATTATCCTTTTATCGCCTTCCTGAACATATTTTCAAATAATTGTTAACAGTAGGTGCAGATTGTAATTTCATACCTCTTCCCGTAGTTTGAGCAAGTTTTTAAGATTAGGAAATAAGAATAGTTGTAAGTCATCGATACATATGAAAAAGTAAAATATAACTGAACAATCTACATTTAAATGAAAAATAAATATGTAAAAAACCAACAACCAAAAAACACGTGTCCTTTGCTCCCAAACGTATTTCTGTCGGACAAAAATAGCTGAAATCACCTCAAAAACTAAAAAGATTAAGACAATACCTTAATTTGTCACTTGATATGTCACAATGAAGAATTGCAGGTACCACAATCTTCTTGGAATGTGACAGGGAGTGAAGATGCTGCTAGTGACTAACATTCAGAAGACAGTGAAGAAGATATCCTCGCTGACTCAACATTTCAAGCCTCCTGTGGGTCAAATGGAGGCTCATGTAGCAAATGTGGCTCTTTTTGTCTCAAATTAATCTCAACGATCTTGTTCGTGATTTAAATTTGTCTAAGCAACATTCTAAGCTATTACTTTACGACTACTTACCCCTCTGTACGAAAAAGAGTGTTTTTCGCGATCGCTCAATAGTTTTTCAAATTATTTCTCCAAGAAAAGAGTATACCCTGTTGTTATAATAACGAATTCGTTGTGAAGACTGTTCACCATGCTTTCAATGTAACTGAATGGCGCTTGTTATAAATTTTAGCAAAATAAGTCTGAAAGCAGAACTTCTACTCAATGGGAACACATTTCTTTCTGTCCCTATTTCTCATGCAATTAACCTGAAGGAGATATGAGAACTTTATACTGCTCCTCACATGTATCAAATATAAGAAATACAAATGGAATATATATGGGATCGCAAGATAATTGTAATTCTGCTCTGCTGCTTTGCTGCTTTGCTCCGTTGCTGCTTTCTATGTTAGTGGGACAGGAGAGACAGAAAAAATAGGTATTGTGAAAAAAATGGGCTGCTACAATTTAACAACTGCCTGGAGAGAGAGATGTGGTTAACCCTCATTATTCACTCCAAAAATGTGTCCATGCCTCCACTCCAGATTGAATTGGGTGTAGTGACTTTATGAAAGCCATGACAAAACATCATGTACTGACTTTCAAATAAAACGTTATCTCCCTTAATACGACGTGATTGTTTTACACATACACACATTGTTTTCAAAAATCCTTGACCAGTTTTACACAGTATAGTTCACAATGTAATAAGAACGCTTTCAGAAAATTTCAAAAAACTGATTATAAATTTTTGACTTTTTTTGTTGAATATATATCGCAACAAATACTGTTTTGCTAATTTTTTGTTTAACAATGATTTATAAATGCGCGCCTTATTTACGTAATTCTCTGCACCAAAGTCAAAGACTAATATATATATATATTCATCATGTATATTTATATTCAACAGAACTCAATACGATGCAAGGAATGCATATTATTAAAGTCTGTGTGCATGCGGTGAAATAAAGAAAAGAAACAATTAACTTCCTTTACGAAAGAACAAACTTTTATATCGTGCATGCATCAGATCACAATACGTACGCATTCCCTTAGTTTGCTTTTCTAAATTCAACGAAAGTTCCTTTATAGTTTATTTCATTGCCTGCTCTTTAAAGGGTATACTTTGTAGTTCCCACCATCAACTGGATAACTCTAAACATAAGACACCACACACAACAAGCTTTTATTTCCATAACAAAGGAAGGTGAGATACTCTAAACTCAAAATGATACGCAACTAACTGTGAAGTAGGACTCTTCCCGCATCTTTCTGAAAAGGCACAAAACGTGAGTGAATTCATGGTTACGTTCTTTCTCGAGAATCTCAATGAAAAGTCTCAGCAGCGAACTTCAGCCTTGGAGATCTGCTCAACACTGCGTTCTATAAACACAAATGCGGAAGCGAGACTTTCGTTCGGAGACAGAGAAAACACTCCTTGATATTAAAACTCGACGAAGCAAAGCTTTGTAAGCATCCAAAGGCAGGGAGTTTTGAAGGTAAGCATACTGAAGCTCTGATTAAATTGGTCGTAAAAAGGGTACGAGGAAAGAAAAGGCTGAAAAGAAAGTACCTGCTATGTTTGGAAGATTGCATCTTATTTACATGCCAATAAAAACGCTCGGCAAATCATCAAGTTGTTTGCAACTACTTCACGACAATGTCTTTGGAATACTAAGAAAATACGTGACGTTTACGATGTTAGAGACTAGCTATAAAGTTTGTCAAAGATGTTTTAATACGTAGGAACTGAATTTTTTAATTTATTTACGATGTTTATTATAATAACTATACAATTAAGTGGATTTAGCATTTTTATTTTGAAGGGTCCTCTGCTTTAAATAATAAAAATTTTCTACTGCTGATTTGTTCATTTTACTGATTCCAACTTATTATACTACTAACGGATTCTTTGCAATATTACGATTCCTATTGAATATCATATACAGTGAAATCTTTACTTAATTTAATTTAATTGTGGTAAAAACAGTAAAAACTATAATTGACGTATGGGTGAGAAGTATAATCTGCACAGGTTATTTGACCTTCACTTCAATGAGAAACTAAGAAAGTAATTTTACTCGGCGTAATTCAACTAATTTTATTGTTAAATAAAAGTTGAGTCCTGTTGAGTCACTTAAAAATAAATGAAAATTTTTCTTCTGCTCAAATGACAACGATACATGTCAAATTACACTGGTCTACAAAAATAACCTTTTTTGCTGTCCCAAGATTGAAAATAACAGATTCTAGAAGTATTTTTCATACTGAATTCAAATGTAATCTCAGTTTTTCTCCATCAGGGAGAAGTTTTGTTTGGTGTTCATTTGAACGTTTTATAATTTTTAATAAATACAGTAATTAGCTATCCAACTTTAATTGGAACCAGTCCTGATTTACATTCTGACCAATTACTACCAGCCCTGGCTTACATTCTGACAACCACTTTCTGTAACTAGAAAGTGGTAATGATGACTTTTCGGGCATATTCTCTAGCTGGATCAACTCTCTTCTTCGTCCAACAGTAGTCAGCCAACATATTAAAACTACACCTACCTTAGTACATGTTTTCCATTGTAGAAATTTATTGACGAAAAGGCTTAGCGTACTTATCGCTGACAGCCCCACGATTTTCCGGTTGGAAGTATACGTCAGGATCTAAGAAGTCAATTTTCGAAGATATGTTACATCCCATAGCTTTATAAGAATGCAAATCAGTCTCTATGTACGATAGTTTTCTGCTTTTGGTTTTCAAGGAAATTGCAATACAAATTTTGAAAGACTGTCGGGCTGCTTTTTCCAGTGAATTTAACAGTACTTCAAAATGTTTATCAGTACGAGAATTCATCAGAAAGTTTATCTATTGCTTTTACGAAATTATACATTCCTCCTAATTTAATATGAAATGGAAGTAACTATATTTGTCAGTATTTATTAAAGGGACATGTGAAACATTTTTCTGTTTAGGGATACAGAGATTCCTTTCATATTTATCTAACAGAAATAACAACTTAAATGATCCTATGGTTCCCTCCAAATTATAGGAATTGCAAATCGCATACGATGTGTACCATATCAAGACAACAGCCTTAACAATTGACATCATGTGTATCACGACAACAGCCTTAACACGCAATACATATATTTGGGACCCAGCTCTTTTCAAAATCACCAACATGACAAACAAAATGGCAGCCATCTTGGCAGCCCAATGTTGATAACACGTTTTTGCAAGTGGTGTTAAAGTTCGCCTCTGAGTCTTTCAAGTCAGCTCCCTACTAATACAGAAGAAATTTTCTGCATTATTTACACAATTTTTTGGCATGATGAAAACACAAAACATTTAAAAAACACAGCTTACACAGTACACTTCTAAACACCAAGGAACACAATATATCGCTAGTGATATTCGTGCTAACAAGTTCATAGGCATCTCAATGTTGACACATAACAATGTTAGATTAACTCGATGATGAAAAAGAATGTTCTTCCACCAAAGAAATTTACAGACACTGATTCCCCCACTGAAATATAACAGTAAAATTTCCAAATAAAAAGAAAAATACTTGAGACACATCTTACCTTTCCTACAGGCTGAACACAGAGAATTTTATGAAACATTATTTATGCATAATTAATGGTTAAGAATCTGAAACATTACAAGGATTGAAGTTACTGTATTTTATAATTTTTGGTTTAATGATTTTGAAGGGTGTTTAGTTGTGTTCCAATTGGTCTGAGATAGTTATTCACGAAAATGCTACTTCACTTTCGTCGTTTCACTTTTCTTATTTCAGTTGCATTTATACTCGTATTACCATCGTTGAATGATATTGGGTATGATAATATACACGTTGTATGAATATGGTTTGTTAGTGAAATGACACCTTTCTTGTCCATGTATCTATTATATGCAATTAAAGAACAGTTTTTTGGCCTTCTGAAAAATGTTCATTTTCGGACTTAGACCGTTATTTATTTCAGTGATACATTTAGGACGAGGTTTTAATGTTCTTTAATATTCTTAAAGTAATACTTCGGTTCTAATACTAGGAAACCGGAAAGTTGAGAAAATGTCAAAAAAATGTTGTTTGAGGGGATATAGAAGGCAGCAAGCAAGAGGATGAGGCGAAACTGTATATATATAGTCTTCACCAAGGAAATAAGAAAACTTGAGTACGAGAAAGTCCGTGCAATTCGGTAGCACCACTAGTTCAGTATAAATGTATACACTATCTTTAGATTTCTAAGGTGAAATAGCAAAGAGACAGATTCAATAGAGCAGCACATTTATTTTATTCTTTTGAAATTTCCTTCGACATTCACATTTGTTTAGGCCTATTGCAAACAATATTACCTATTATTTTCTCCAGTAGTGTTTGCAACTGGTGTTTTCTTTGGGAAAAGTACAATCAAACCAGAGATCTCTGATCACGAAGTAACGTCATTTTTAGAAACAAATTGAAGTGTCATTGAATGACACAAATCACAAGGCACCAACCGATCGTCTCGCATTACAAAGTACATTACTGGTAGCATTACAATACAATGCTCATACAAGAACAAAAATTAGGTAATACTCAGCATGCAACATTCATAGTTGAACATACAAATAATTCAAATATGGTGCATTATACTGAAATATTTAGATATTAGTAATATCTGATGTTGAAAAGATGAATTTACAGAATATGTTAAATTTTGCGTACTCAATTGCATTCTGAACAATGGAAGAATTTTAAATTCAAATAATAAAATTATAATATAAAATACATATACTAATCAAATTGGCTAATAAATGTTTTAGAAATTTATCCACCCTATGTTTTATATTTTACTCTTTCTTCGTTCATAATGGCAGACTGAATCACTGCGAACCAATTCCTGTACTTGATTAGTCAACGTTTTGTCTTCTGCCGTGACGTACACACAGATCACAAGTCCAGCGCCAACTGCACGTCGTCCTGTGAAAAGAACCATCGCCCATCCTGACCTGGAGCACCTGGGAGTTGACGCCCGACCGTTTGTGCCGTGCGGCAGAGCTTTGTATTGTCACGTGCCCGGGCGACAGCCTCTTCAAAGCGCCTGTCACGAGGACGTGTAGGTGCCGTCGCGCAGAGTAAGCACGCACCCCCAATTACCGTGGACGTGCGAGGCGGCCGATGCGCCGCAGGAAAACGGAGGGGAAGGGAAGGGAAGGGAAGGGAGGGGAAGGGAGGGGAAGGGAGGGGAAGGGAGGGGAAGGGAGGGGGAGGAAGGGGAAGGGAAGGGAAGGGAGGGAAAGGGAGGGGGTGGGGAGGGGTGGGGAGGGTGGGGGGGTGGGGAGGGGTGGGGAGGGTGGGGAGGGGTGGGGAGGGGTGGGGAGGGGTGGGAGGGGTGGGGAGGGGTGGGGAGGGGGTGGGGAGGGGGTGGGGAGGGTGGGGAGGGTTAGGGAGGGTGGAAGAGGTGTGGGGAGGGGTGGGGGAGGGTGGGGGAGGGTGGGAGGGTGGGGGAGGGGAAGGGAGGTGGGGAGGGGAAGGCCGAAAGGACGTGGGAAGAGTGACCCGGGAATTTAGTGGCGAGAAAGAGCAGGGGGACGACCGGGAGAGGTGGCTCAGTGCATCAACTGATGTCACTGCAGTGCCTCTGGCCGGGAGGTTCTAGGTTCGAGTTCTGATGACGGCAGGATTTTCAACACTAGCTTGATAGCTGGTTTGAATTCAGTAGTTGTTTGAAGGAGAATTCTAGAGGACGGCTGCTCTGATCGGTAGTTTTCCGTGGTTTCTTCGATCAACACCAGGCGAATGCCGGAGCAGTGTCCTAACAAACGGGTTATGGACGGCGCGCGATATTCCCTTCCTTATCCTATCCTCTCCCTTTACACACACTTACAGTAATACGCATTACACTACCACACATACCAGGAGACCGTTCGGGAGCTTTGAGCTTGTCCCGGCTGGGGCAGTGCCCCGCTGGTGGGTGATAACTGGTTGGGGAAAACCGTACTAACCGACGGTAGGTCGGCGCCGGTTTCTCGCCATCCAGCGGGGCAAGATCACCGCCACCTCCCGAAGAAAAAACATGCACTAAATTTACGGGACTAATAACCTCCGTAGTTGAGGCGCCTGGAATCACAAACAGCCGACCAACCGCACAAGTTGGGTCGAACGAGCTGAGACGAACAGCAAGAGAAAGGCGAAGGACACGAGGAGACGGTGCGTAAAGCGGAGGTGGAATCGGGAATTACGCGAAAGGGGAGAGGTGCAGAAGCAAGTGCTGAGAGGGGAGTGTGATAATCACGGAAAGGTGTTGTCAACGTGTTCGCGATTGTCAAAGGTAGGCAATTTTCACGTGTTCGGGTTGTGGTGAAGGCAGAGGGTGGGTGGCGATGACGGTGGTGAGTGGTGATGGTTTGATAATAAAACCCAGCAGTGACATCACCGAGCCGTATGGTCTGTGGAGAGAAATGACGCAAGGCGTAGTGTAACTCTGTCTGGCAGTGATAGCGGTTAAGAGTGACGGTGGCGGTGGTCAGTTACAGAAGTGACAGTCAGTGACAGTGGGGGCGAACAGTGACAGGGCTGGCCAGTGACATTGGCGCACAGTGATATGGGGACAGTGACAACGACGGACAGTGACAGTGGTGGTGGCGGAGTGATGGACGATGATATTGGCTGACAGTGACAGTGACGAATAGTGGCAGTGAATTGTGGTGACAGTGGCTGGTAGAGACCGTGACGTATAATTACAGTGACGAAGTGACAGTGGCGGTTGGAGACAGTGACGGATAGTGACAGTGGTGGCTGGGGACAGCGACGGATAGTGACAGTGACGGATAGTCACAGTGGCGGTTGGTGACAGTGACGGTTGGTGACAGTGACGGATAGTGACAATGACGGATAGTGAGAGTAACGGATAGTGACAGTGGCGTTGGGGAGAGCGACGGATAGTGACAGAGGCGGTTGGGGACAGTGACGGATATTGACAGTGGTGGATAGTGACAGTGGCGGATAGTGACAGTGACGGATAGTGACAGTGGCGGACAATGATAGAAGTGAACAGTGACAGTGGCGAACAGAGGCAGAGACGGACAGTGACAGAGGCGGAAATGACAGTCAAGGCGAGCAGTGACTGGTGTCAATGGCAGAGGTGAACAGTGGCAGTGAGAGACACGGGCAGCGGTTGAGACGCCGCCTGGCGGGGGCCGGCGGGGCGTGGGCGGGGCCGCATCAGGAGCAATCAATCGGGCCAAATGGGCGCGCGGGCGGTGTCTAATGGAGGGCGGGGGCGGCGCTGCGTGCCGCCGCGCGCCGTGCGTGTGCAAGGGGGGGGAGGGGCAGGCAACGTGGCCCAGACGCAGTGATTTAGACAGGGGGCGCGCAGCACCTCTGGATGGCAATGATGGAGCAGATGGAGGCGGCTTGAGCAGATCGTTGATCCATTTCGAATGCATCCGATTGACATTTCATTCATCGGCTAAAAATTACGTATCGTTGCAGGAAATTAGCAAGTTTTGGAACAATAATTACAATTTTTATGGAAGTGAAACGGTTTTGCCGAGGAAATGCTGTAATATTTCCAATAAATTATAAGCAAATCCAGTGCAAAAAATCGACTCTCGTTTCGGATACTTTGTTAAAACTTTCCGAGTAATTCGTAACTTACGAAGCGAGTTAGTCAACCAAACATGCCATTTCAGAAATCTAATCATAAAAGAAAATGAAAAACTTGGCGCCATGAACGTACGTGTGCATTTTGTCCTCTGATTTAATTGTACACTCGTATTCTATTTAGTTTCTCAAGTGTTCTGATGACGTAGGCAATATTCCTCAATATTATTAATTCTGACATTTTGAACATTTAATTCAGCTTTTATGGGTTAAGATACTAGCTTTCACGTATGAACTCAATGAAACGCTTGGGTAGGAATTTTTAAAAGATTTAAAATATAGATAGAATTTTTGAACTGAATAATTTAAATTGTCAGAAAATACGAATAAATTTGCAGATTCAATTTCTTTTACACGGCATATTTCCAGGATTATTAACTACTATTGTGTAATTGTTAAGTGAAATTCACACCAAAAATAACATTGTCATTTTAATTTTGTTTCAGGTAAGTTGATTCCACTAAGAGACCTGTTTCATACGTAAGTACGAACCACTTTCTTAATTATAATGACACGAGAGGAGTCACAAAGGCTTGTGACGCTGTTTTGATTCTTTTGAAATAAAATATTGCCATTTTGTAGGATATTGTCAATTGTGTATTATTTGTGTATCAATTGTGTTAGTTTTTTGATCATTTAATTCCCTTGAAAATATATCATGCAATAATAGACAAGAACCACAATACAAGAAAGAAAGAAGATTGACATATTTTGTCTAGAAACGAAACGAAAGAAGAGAAAAGACGAAAGAAGAAGAAGATTGACATATTTTGTCACCAAGTCATACTTATTCAATATCAGTTAAAAATATTATTACAAATAAGAAAGCCAATTTTAACTTTATTTCCAACGCATAATAGACGTTGTAAATTGACTTTTTATGAGTGGGATACATCTAATATATCATGCATATTTTATGTTTTAACGAAGTTAACCACAAGGGTTCTGAAAGCCCATTTTTAAGACATTATTGCATTATTATTATTAAAATATATTGTTTGAATATGTAACTGATGGACTATAATTGAGAAACTTCTGGACTATAAATTGTAATAAAAACCAATTCCCTATAAAATAGGACGTTATAATATGAATATTATATTAATGATTTTCATTGTGGAAACAAAAGTCTGTGTTCGAAAAACAATAATGAAGTCGCCCAACACTTGTATTGGAAGTGCGCCCGGCACAGCCTTGTAGATGAACTGCTGTGTGGAGGCGAGGGAGCGGACGAGCGAGCAGTCAATGCCGGTCTGGTAGTACGTGGCAGGGGATGAGACGACTGGGCAAGCCGAGCACGGAGAGGAAGTCAGCATCGTTGGCATGTGGAGGAGGAAGAAACCTTGAAATTCATTAAAGAACGGCAAGATTGTGTGGCGTCGTGGTAGCAAAATGACAACACAGACCCAAGCTCTATTTACAAGTCTATTTATTATAAGATTTACACTATTTACAGCTCTGGGGTTACTTTCGAAATCTGCCTCCGTGACTCCCACGCGCTCTACCCCCTGCCTAGTGCATCCTCCACCCAGACGCTTTACCGCGCCGGTGCCCAGACACACAGTGCTACGCACCCGCAGTGTCCCAAGGAATACACCTCCGCCTCCCGGGGCAGCAGTTGCGTCCGCACGCGAGGCAATCTCAAAACGAACTCTTCTTCGCTACCCTCTGGGCAGTCACGTGATCCCCCACCCCCTAGCCTCTTTGAGATGTGTGGGTGGCTTCTGGGACCACATGACCCCTCACCGGGGGGTCAGTCTCCACAGCCCTGCCCGTCTTGCGTCGTGGAGGGGGATCACAGCTCCCCTTCAGGCTCACAGGGAGGTTGCAGCTCCCCAAAGGCTTTGTTCCTCGCCGCTTTTGTTCGTTCCCATGTGGCCGTCAGCCTCTGACACCTTCAGGAAGTTCGAAGGTCTGGCCGCCATGAGGTAATGATACAGTTGTAAAAGAGAAAAAATGACGTATGGCAGGAGTATGATAAAGATGATAGTACGACGCGCAGGGTGGTATATTCTGTTGATTGATTGATTTTTTTGTTTCCGGGCGCGTCAACTACTGTGGTCATTAGTCCCGTTAGTGTAGTGCATGTTTTTTTCGGGAGATGGCGGTGATCTTCCCCCGCTGGATGGCGAGATCCGGCGCCGACCTACCGTCGGCTAGTGGGGTTTCCCCCTAACCAGAACTCTCCCACCAACGGGGCACCGCCCCAGTCGGGACAAGCTCTAAGCTCCCGACCGGTCTCCCGGAATATGTAGTAGTGTAGTGCATGTTAGTGTGTGTGTGTAAGGGGAGAGGATAGGACAAGGAAGAGGAAGGACAGATCGCGCGCGGTCCGTGGCCCGTTTGTTAGAGTACTGCTCCGGCATTCGCCTGGTGTTGATCCGAGAAACCACGGAAAAATACCGATCAGAGCAGACGGCTGCTAGAATTCTCCTCCAGAGAGCGACTGAATTCGACCTAGCTGAAAAGCTAGTGTCGAATATCCTGTCACCGTCAGGATTCGAACCTAGGACCTCCCGGTGAGAGGCGCTGCAGTGACATCAGTTGATGCACTGAGCTACCGCTCCCGGTGGTATATTCGGGCGATTTCGCGTACATCCGAAGAGGAAAAAAATAATATGATACAAGCACACAAGAAAGGAGGAAAAGGAAGCACAAAGAGCGGACGCAGAGACAACGCGGACAGAGAGAGAGAAAGAGAGAGAGAGAGAGAGAGAGAGAGAGAGAGAGAGAGAGAGAGAGAGAGAGAGAGAGAGAGAGAGAGAGAGAGAGAGATACCGAAGTATGATTTTCTCCCGATGGATGGCAAGTTCCGGCGACCTATCGTTGGCCAGCGAGGTTTTCCACAACCAGGTATCTCGCCCAGCTAGGCACGGCCCCAGCTGGAAGAAGCTCTATGCTCCCGACCGATCTCCCGGAATATGTGGTAGTATAGTGCATATGGGTTAACGTGTGTGAAAACAACGGGTGACGAAAGGAAATAGAAATGTGAAGTAATGATCGCGCGTGGTCCGTAGCCCGTTTGTTAGGGTATTGCTCCGGCATTGGCCTGTTGTTGATTGGAGAAACCACGGGCAACAACCGTTAGCATTCTACTCCGAACAGCGACTTATCTCGACCAACCTATCAACCTAGTGTTGAAAATCCTTCCACCATTGGCGTTTTGGGCCAGTAGTTCGATTTCGCCGGCAACTACCGGTATCCCCCATGCCTGGGCCTAGTTAAATTTCCATGCTTGTGCGTAAAAGCGACATGAGGCGAACATGAGGTATTCTCTTCACCATAACTAGCCAGATCCACCTGCTTGAGCTTTTCTTCGTCACACAGCTACAGAGACTGGGACGATTTTAAAGGAAAGCTACAACTATATTTTTGCCTCTACCGGACACACACTCACTGCAGCGTCTCTGACCGGGAGGTCCTAGTTTCGAGTCCTGACGGCGGCAGGATTTTCGACACTAGCTTTTCAGCTAGGTCGAATTCAGTCGCTGTCTGGAGGAGAATTCTAGCAGCCGTCTGCTTTGATCGGTATTTTTCCGTGGTTTCTCCGATCAACACCAGGCGAATGCCGGAGCAGTACCCTAACAAACGGGCCACGGACCGCGCGCGATCTGTCCTTCCTCTTCCTTTCCTATCCTCTCCCCTTACACTCACACTTACATTGACATGCACTACACTACCACATATTCCGAGAGATCGGTCGGGAGCTTGGAACTTGTCCCTGCTGGGGCGGTGCCCCGCTGGTGGGAGAGTTCTGGTTAGGGGCAAACCCCACTTAGCGACGGTAGGTCGGCGCCGGATCTCACCATCCAGCGGGGGAAGATGACCGCCGTCTCCTGAGAAAAAGCATGCACTACTCTAACGGGACTAATGACCAAAGCAGTTGACGTGCCCCGAAACACGAAAAAATCAATCAATAAAAAAAACACACTCATTACTATTTTTCTTTGGCGGGGTCAAGTTTGTTCGTTTTACGACAATAACATGTTAAACGAGTTCGCGTTGACAAGGGTTTTCTGTGTATACATTACAGAAGAGGTATGGGTTAGCAAGTGTAGACGTGTGTGCAGGGCGGATGGGCAAAGGGCAAGAAGGGCCGAGGGCGGCGTATGTGCTGTCGTGGGCTGTGCAGGGCTTGGGCGGGCGTGCGGGCGGGTGCGCCGCTGACAGGTTCAGTTCGTCGGCGGCCACTCAGCGCTGCTCGCCGGCGGAGGGGGCGTGTCGCCAGGGTTGCTGAGGGCAGCCCGGCGTCGAGGCGACGCGCGCGACACGACGTGATACGACGTGACGTGACGCGGCAATTCGCCTCGCTTCGCTGCGTCATTTGGCTTGGCGCCCGCCGCCCACGGCGCCTCGCTAACTGCGAGCGTTGGCTGGACACTTCAGGCACACGTGGCATGATGACGCAGATTAGAATGTCCGTCGTGGAATTTCTGTTTCGAAAGAATTCAGTGGTGACCATCCTTTTGGTTATTTGTTGTTTGATGGTTGCACAAATATTATTTTGATTATCTTGGCCGTCCGGGTGACGTCGCGTTGAAGGCAGAATTGCCGACGTTCATCTTGATAATCTTGATTCTGTCATCTTGATCATGTTCGATCATCTTGATAATCACGATTCTGTCCGCGGAAGCCTACGACTTCACTTAATCATTATTTTGTTACAAACGTTCATCAATAAAATCGATATTATAGTATACTTGTGTGGTTAATAACATTAAAGTGTACTAGTTGGACCTCTGAAATTACATCTTACAAACGGAAAAAAATGTACAACAGAAAAATACTACTAATGCACTACATGAAAACCCCTAATACAGTGTTGCATGTCGTTCTTATTCTCCAAAATGGTGAAATGAGGGAGGTTCACTAATTCTAGAACTATACCATCACAATGCTTTATGAAGGCGGGATTAAACATGTTTATGAAGTTATAATTTTTATACATATATCTTGTGCTGTTTGCGTGCTCTGATGTTGTAGTGGGCTATTGTTGAGAACAATCTTCACTCAAAAACGTATCGCATCTATTGTAATTATGAGCAATAAAAAGTTTTTGTAAAGAGACATAGGTGGCAGGCGATTGTTGAATATTGCGAATAGTTCACGAACATTTACATTTAAAACCATCTTTAACCTCTTGGTGGAAGGATATTCCTGAATAGTATTTTTAATGCATTGCAGTTAGAATTCAAAATTACCTTTTGAACAAATAATGGCAGATAGGAGTTCATTCTAATAATATTACAATTTTATTAAAATGTAGTGTTTATACTATTAAACGGATTTATAATATCAAGTGATAACACGTCTGCGAATCCACTACCTTTAATTTAAAGGAAAAACCACGAAATTTGCTTCAGTAGAATACTCTAGTTAATTTATAAATGAAAACCCTTAGAGACTTTTTATATAATGATGATGCTGACGACGAAAACGACTGCAAATTTTTGTTACTTGCAGTGTGATTATTTCACATTATGAATTTGTTACATCACATTTTAAAATGTTCCGTAACAAAATCGATATTAAGAAAATATATCAGTGTTGAATTCTGTCGGTAATTAACAGAAATTGGCAAAAACATATTACCTCCTCAACATTGCAACTCAGTTTACACTAATGTTGGTTTCGATGATAATTCCCCATATAACTCACTTATTCATAACCCATTTACCGATGCTCAAAAATTATTAGTCGAGTACCATTAACAGTAGCCTACCTATGGGGAGTGACTGACGAATCGCAAAGTAGTTTTTTTCTCTTGCACTTTATAGGTAAGAATTATTTCTTTCATTTATTATTTTTATTATTCAAATCTTTAGTCATAGTTTCGTGTTTTAACGCTTAACGGATCTTTATTTAAAAAAAATCAAAACTATCGTCATATGTAATAGCTTCCTGTAAACGCCATGTTCTCTTACAAACATACCTTTTCAAATCACTTTCAAATATTATTTTAGTATCTGTAGATGAAAAAAAACTGAGCAATCAAACCAACATAGTGAATATTGAACTAGTTCTTCAAATATAGGATGTGACCATCCGTGTCTGCGGAAAGAACGCAAGAGCTGAAAATGTTCAAAATACTTTTGCACTGGGCATATTTCAAAGATTAAAAATATTTTAACCTTAAATTGTAGATAATATTGTAATATATTTTTAAATACATGGATAATTTCCCCTTAAATATATATAATTTGCCCCCAATAAGTTTGAAATTTATTCTGTGGTTTCCCGTTGATCCCCTTCCCCCGTCATTGCTGTTCTTCAGGTACCGGAATGGCCTTGGTATGCGAATGGTAAGAAACTATTTATTTTCATTTGGTCATCTCAAAACAAACTACGAAATTAAGATCAGTTTGTCTTTAAGATTTATTAGAAAACAAGTGTTTTGATAATGGCCCCTTACGCATTATTATTAGAGACTGGAAAAATATGTAGTATCAATCGTCAAAATATGTACATAAATATGTAATGAAAAGAATGAGAATATGTAATAAATATGTGAAAACGGATACAATATGTAATATTAAAATATACGAATTATAAAACAAATTTACATAATTCAAAATTACACGGCATCTACTGTCTCGCCCGTATTTTCAAGCAAAATTATGCGAACTATAATTTTCGAAAATTATACAAGAACTTATTTAAAAATATACTTTCAAGGAAGAGATTTCATCAAGGGGAAAAACTACCTTTAATATTTTATTTGTGAGAAGACTCTGAAAAAAAATTTAACTTTGTAATATTCAAATATCAGAGTTTTCAACCAATATGAGACCTATACCATTCTTTAAGTGTCCTTGACACTATCTAACAACAAAATTGTATCAAAATTGATGGAGCCATTTTTTTGAAAATTTGGAAAGTTTTAGAGACTGCTGAACAGTTTAGCCGCTAGCGTTGTTCACATATAGGCACACGGACAGACGTTTTATCATTCGATTATTCGGCATCAAGCCCTCACAAAACATGGATTCTGGCTACACCACTGAATTTTGAATGCTGGCCATTTTCTCCTAAATTTAGCAACTGGATTTATCCACTTTTTATCACCAGGGTTGAAGAGAAGAGTTTTTCTGCCAAAAATTCCCAGAATTTCTGCGCAGCATTACGTAACTTTCTCTCTACTCCGTAGCGAGAAAGTAATACCCAATTTCATTACTTTTTCGTTCGCTAATTAACGTTAAACTCACGAATGTGAAAGTTTACGCGACATGTTATATGCATCACAGTCAGATTATTTGCAATATTTTCCAATAGTCAGTATTATTTACCGTCTTTCTAAGCACAATTTTATGCATCGCGTTTTTATGAAAAAGAAGAGGTATAAAGGGCTCCATTATAAAAACCTTCACGTTTTGGAAGCGCTGAATCAATTCGCCATTCATCAAATAAGCATTGAATGGATTCAAATTTTACGCAAATCCATCCACTTTTGGTTCATTCAAACTTGTAATTTTATAGTCGAAGACCAATTTTTTGAAATACCATCCTACCAGTTTTTTCATCGAAAAACTATAAAGACATTAATTTTATGTTTCGCTTTCAAATTTCAGGAAGCACGCAGGAAAGTACGCTCGAAGAATAAAGGGATTTACTAATTGTTAATAGTACCATTAATCTTCCAACATTTCCAGTTGATCCCAATGCAATGCACGTTTCTAGAATAAGCTAAAAGGTCAAAGCCACAATGCACAATACTTGTTGCAGGAAACTAACTTTCGTACAAACTACGTACTCCATTGCTACAAAATACGAAGTGGTATTGTGATGCAACCTAGAATACCCAGTTACAGATTAGGGGCATGCCCGTTCTAAATTCGAAACTAGACTACGGGCAACCCGGCGACAAATTATCGCCGCACGCGAGGAGCATAACTAGGCAGAGAGCGTGGAGCCAGTTAGGTGCTCTCTCGTGGGGAACAACTTTTCCGCTGGTGCATCGAGTTAAATTTAACCCATTAACATGCTCACGTTTCATTCTAATCGAGGTGTATCTCTTCATCCTGCGGGAGTTAACTTTCCGTAACCCTCTTACTTCACACCACGTGATCCAAACTGCAAAGAGTTTATAAAGTATGGAGTCTTTAAATTCTGTTTAAATGTTATTGGCTAATTTCTGTTATTGACTGACAGAAATATATTTTCACCTGTGTATTCTAATTTATTATATCTTAATTTGTAGTGCAACTACAATCTAGAGACTCACCTTAAATGTCCTTCTCAAATTCTTCTGAACTGTTGCAAGCATTGGGATGCAAATTTCATTACAATGATTGTATGCGATGGACAAATAAGTTGTTGTTTAATATTATTGCCATTTTTGCCGAAACAGCGTCACACTTTTTAAAATGAAGCTTTGTAGATTTAGTTGGTCCATGATAACGAGCGTGAAGAAACAAAAAAATAAGCATTTTGCCTCATGTTACACAACACTATTTTTGAGAAATATTTTGCTAACCACTATGCCCTCTCTATGCTAAGGGATAAGGGATAAAATGGATAAAGAGAGAAAGGTGAAAGGGGAGGGAGAGGAGAGAGAGAAAAGGGAGAGTGAGAGAGGGTGGAAAGAGAGGGAAGAGGGAGGGTGAAGAGAGAGACTGGAGAGAGAGAGGAGAGAGAAGGAAGGGAGAGGGCAGACACAAACACAAACACGCACGCACGCACATTGGACAACTTGAAAATCGGTCACCAAAAAAAAGGGAAGTAACGCCCAACGAGGCTTATAATATCAATAAATACCTCATTTACCTTTTGCTCTCAGAAACCATTCCAAACAATGTGTTTTGTATTTTTTCAATTTCAACGGTGTGTATGGAACTTGCTGGCAAGGCTGGAAACGCTGTGGGATTCTAAGGAGTTCATTAGTGGAATTTACAATTAGCGAGCTGTTTGTTTCGTTTATTTTTATATGTATCAATCAACATCTGAAAGGATAATACATTTTCAGTACTTTAATAGTTCTCATTCTGAATCTAAACTACAATATAAAACGCGATTATAAGAGATGGTGTTGGTATTTCGGTAAGCAAAGCAAGGAAGTGTTATTCTTGTAATGAAGAGCGTAAAAAAACGTGAAATATCAATAAAATCAAAGATCTACTTGTTCTCGTTGCAGCTGTTGGGTCTGCTATGTCTGCGACGCCCACGCTTTCGTTGATTCAGTAGACATTCGTGCCATCAACAAGCACAGGGCAGCAGAGGTGGACGCAATTTCCGCCGTGCATTCAGGTACGCAAATGAGGGTCTCATTGCCCTCCTCCGGTGGCTCAGTGGCGCCGCAAACGACGCGGGACGACGCGGAGCGCGGCGAGGCAGGGCAGGACAGTGCAGCGCAGATCGGGTCGGGTCGGGTCGGGGCTGAGCGGGCCGGCCAGGTAGGGGAGGGGCAGCGAGTGTGGACAGATCGGAGGGAGAGCGGGGGGGGGGCGATGACGTGGAGTGAGGCGAGGTGGAGCTGCAGGTTGCGAAGCGGGAAGTTGCGGGTGGGTTGCAGCCGAAGGGGACACGGAGTGGGGCGCAGAAGGGAGGGACGGGATACAGCGGAACAGGGTTGAGCTGGGCGGGTGTGGCAAATCTGCGAAAGGGGTGTGTGGATGGAGTCAGGCGTAAGGTGCAGCGGGGTAGTCGAGGCTGATCGGGACGATAGGGAGCGGAGTGGAGCTTTGGGGTGGAAATGGATTGTGGCAGGTCGGGGCAGAGCGGGTAGGGGTGGGGTGGAGCAGGAAGGGGGTGGCGGAGAGGGGTGGAAAATGGCGGCGAGGGTCAGCGAGGGTCGGTGAGGGTCGGTGAGGGTCGGTGAGGGTCGGTGAGGGTCGGTGAGGGTCGGTGAGGTCGGTGAGGGTCAGTGAGGGTCGGTGAGGGTCAGGAGGGGTGAGGAGGGGAGGGGCAGTGAGGGTCGGTGGGGTCGGTGAGGGTCGGCGGGGTCAGGATGGAGCATGGAGGGGGTGAGGGCGCGTGGAGGGGCGTGGAGGGGTGGAGGGACGTGGAGGGGCGTGGAGGGGGAGGCGGGAGGGACAGGGAGAGGGGGAGGGGCGTGGAGGGAGGAGGGGGAGGGGGAGCGGGGAGGGCGGGGAGGGGGTGGGGAGGGCTGGTGCCAGGAGGGAGGGGGGAGACTGAGGGAGAACCAAGTGCGGAGTGGGGCAGGGCAGAACTGAGCAGGGGCGGGGGGAGGGGCGTGGAGGGGCGTGGAGGGGCATGGAGGGGGGAGGGGCGGGACGGGATGGGCGGGGAGGGTGGGAGTGGCTGGGAGTTGCCGGGAGGGACAGAGTAGCCCGGGGAGGGGCGGGGAGGAGCAGTGCAGTGCGGGGCGGTCCAAGTGCGGAGTTGGACAGGGCAGAGCTGAGCGGGGCGGGTGGGCCGAACCTGGGAGAAGCGAGCCTTAGCAGCGGAGGGCGTGCCGGGCGGGCGGGGCGTGGGAGAGGCGAGCGGGGGTGAGCGGACAGCATCACGTCGATTGAGAGGGCCGTGCGGCTGCTTTGACGCCGGTGGCAGGGCATCCAGGCGACCCGGCGCGGCGCGCCGTCAAGCCGGTCCGGCTGCCGAGCTTTGATGCCCGCTGCTGACGCCGAAGCCCCTTAAAAGGCGGCGCTCGGCCCACTCCCATTTGCGAGCGGAGCCCTTGCTCGTGTGCGCACGCACGCGGCAGCTCGTGTCGTACGTTTTGTCAGGTGTGCCTGGTGAATGAGGCATTCCCGGAATTGCTGTGTGATTGTAGAAGTTTAAATGGGTCGTAGTCAATACAATTCATCTTTATTAAACTCTCCTCCTCCTTTTCCTTCTACTCTATGTTGACAAAACATTGTAAGTAATTGAATGATTTTGACAACACATTCCTCACAAACGCTCAGGAAATAATTGTGTAGAATTCGATGCTGCCAAATAATGCAATAATGTTGCGGCCTGTGGCTGTCGTTTGACTTTCACGGAGACTAGAAATAATCATTTCGTATAATGTAAAAGAAATCAATTATTTCATGAACATTGGTATGTGTTCATTCTTGAATACAATCGTTTGATGTAACTAAAAACATAAAAGCATCGGCTGTTTCGGATGGCCCCTTCTTAATCTTCCTAGGATGACCCCCGGATATGTTACAGAGATGGCCAAATTATTAGGCTAAATATTTTTCCTTTTCTTCACGGACTATGTGTTCCGAGAAGCACCTGACACAAGTAATGTTTTGATGTGTAATAGCTGTTACTGGAAATTTTACTGGAAAAGTGTAGGTAGTTAATGGTGTACGGGCAATTCCTAGCGGTCCCAAAGAACCAATGGTTCCTTCAAATAAATGATGAATTTCGAAAAAATGTATGAATATTCGCGCATGACTACGCTCCATGCGATAATAGAAAAGAAAGCTGGAAAATATTAAGACACAGCTTCAACGGACTGCAAATAGCCCTGATATGAATCTCATAGGCCTACAATTTCAATTTTCATTCGGCCTAGAATTAAAAGAATCTTAAGTAAAGATGTCAAACGAACCAACCCATTTGCGTCTGTCAAAATGTGTGAACTTGCAACAATGGATAAAAAATTGATTTTCAACATGTATCACAAGAAGTATATGAATTACGAATAAGGGCGTGTTTATTAGAAGCCTGTATACACAATTTATTGTGATCGCCAATACATTTTTGCCTCATTCAATTTCTGTAGTCTAATAATTTTGCCACATCTGTATGCCTTTGCGGTCGCCTCATCAGCCACTCGCCCCCCCCCCCCCGGGTAACTAGAATGTCACTTACAACGCCAGGGCCTTCAGGAAGGGAACGGTGGCGTTCGACTGGTGCTCTTCCGGTAAGAGGAAGGTTGGGCTGCAATGGAAGATCGATAATGTGGCAGAAGTGGGTAATAAAATGTTTAATGTTTTGTCAGTGTGTGACAGTATTTTAAATGGGCCAGTGTGCATTGTAACGAGACATCGTCGCGCTCTTTTGTCGCTGAGAAATCAATGGGTGCAGTTACACAACTCTCAAAAGCAAAGTATTTCCTTCTGCATGAAGACTTGTTTAAGAGATGAATAGTTGGAAACATTACTGCTTAATGACTTGGACACGGAATGTTATTGGCTCATTCAACAACCTCGTTTGGCAGAAGCAAGCTGTGCTCGAACAGCAGTTCTTCAGATGTATTGAGGTCTATACGAAAAGAACAACGAAGGCTGAGGGAAATTATCAGGGGCAAGACACGATACAGCTGCAACGTGAAACTGTCGTAAGTAATCGATGAAATCAATAGATCATTCCATTTGATTGGGGGTGGTAAGTAGTGCGAATCCTCTGGTAACCAAACGGCTTACGAATATTGTAGTTGTCGGAATTAGAATTGTCGTCCCTGGTCGGTAGCCACAATTTGTTGTACACCAAATCGCGCGATCCAAGAGTTAATGAAGCACGTTATTATGGCTTTTGCGGACATTTCGTGGAGAGGAATAGCTTTTGAGCACCCAGCGAAACAGTCAATGATCGTGATCCAATATCTAAGGCTATGAGACGATCTCAACGGTCCACATTTATGTAATGGTTCCACAATATCCTTATGAATACAAGTTAGCTCGCGAGTTGGCATTTGTATGTTATGTGACGCAGAACGAACATGTTTTTTACTTAACTCTTTTGGAACTTTATGTAAACGTGTGTCCAAAGTGCTCAGACTTTTTACGTTAGGCCAGATGAAACTACACGTGACTCCTTTTATGGCTCAGGGATAATATTTTCCCACCAATTACTTTTATGTGGTTTCTAAGAATTTCTACTTCTCGCCCATTCTTTCCTACATATTATGAATTTGTTTCCATGCTTACGAGATGGAGCATACATGTGCTTAAGTAACGCCATGCGAATCTTTCAAGAATTCGAAACGAGGAAAGTAGGAAATATTTCTCTCTATAGTTCGTTGTGAGCAGAGCTATTGCCGGGTGCAGATCATTCGTGAAAAGAATAATTTTTTGGGGCGCTTCATTTCTATGCTAGAAATTTGCAAGTTCAGTGTTTTACGTGGTAGTATCTAGCCTATGATTAGTGAAAATATCATTATATTTTAACCGAATTCTTTACTTCAGGGTAAGCTAGCGAGTGCAAATATTTGAACACCAGACGTCACATCGTAGTTGGTATAAACGGTCTTGGTTTCTTTCTTTTGATGTCACAGAAGAATTCTAGGCCCGTATGACCGTCGGGCGCGCCTGGCCGTATGTTTCACACAGAAAATGTAATCCTGATACTATTTCAGATACTCTGTCATAATGTTTACACTATACGATTCATCGTACATATTTCTTAAGGATATTAATTGGCTAAGGTTGTGGATATACGATTCCCCGAAACGTCGTTGTTTGAATGTTACACGCTTACTAAAGTCGTTCTTGTGTACAATTACTTTATAAATCACTCTTTTTAGTTGTAAAGTTCCAACATAAGAGATAATTAAAAAAATAAGTGAGCAGAATTTTCCATCTTCATTAGCAGCCAAGATAGTTTACATAATCTATCCTTAACTTGTAGATCTTTCCACATGGATTGTGTTTTGTTATATGATTAGCTATTATACAGATTTACGTATTTACGGTTTACAGAGGATGTGATGGGATGGTGAACTATTTAAGCGGATGTACAAGATACAATATGTTCTCTTGGTAGCTAAAGAAACTTCCAAGATTTTAGAACTTGACGTATAGTTATAGAACATTGTCATTAACATTGATATGTGTCTCCCACGAGGACCTAAAAATCAGGTCGAAACGTCGGAGTAGTTAGTTGTGATTATAATATAATCACAAAAATTAAATTATCAGTAAATTTCCCGGAGATAATTAAAAGAGATTACAGGAGCAAGTCATTGTAATTACAAGATATACATTCGTAATTCCATATATTATATGAAACGCTATGTAAATTTTAGTATGATTTCGTTTTGTATGCAATTTCCAAATGTATATCTTTTAAATACAATGATTTGTTCCTGTAATATATTTTAATTATCTTAGGGAAATTTACTGATAATTTAATTTTTGTGATATACATGTAAAAAAATTGTGCAAAAATATGTTACATCAATATTTATGTTAATATAGTGAAATCTTTAAAAAGAGTTTGTTATGTTTGACTTTTATTACTAATAATATTAATTATTTACAGACGTTAATTTGTTAAAATATCACTACTTTGTTATTATGGTTTTAAACTGAAACCTAATTGTTTAATTTAATCTGTCCGTCAAAACTAAATGAACCGCCAAAAAAATATAAATTTAAATTAAAAAATATGTCACTTTTCCTTTAAGTTTCATACTAAAGTTACAGGTTCTAGGACTAGAATGCGGTAGGGAATATCCGGTCATCGCTGAGTACAGTAAGTGCAGCCATGATGTCCGGCCGTCGACAATTCCACGTTTAGTCTGAGCGGATTGGTGCGAATCAGAGCGGAGCAGAGGGGGGTGGCTTCGCATGCAACGTTTGGCGTGATTTAAACCTTTGCAGCAGCAACAGCAGGCACAAACCAATCCGATTTCATTAAAAAGAATTGAGAAGTAGAGTCCTTCAGCGGCTGTACTTTGATGCCTACGGCCGCTCCCGAATTGAGACCCATACTTGCCTGAGGATTTGGCCCAATTAATTCATTGCATGTATGCTGCAAAACCTCCAAAATGTAACATATGAAATACCAACGCCTGAAATTAATTGACTAGCTGTTCAAGACTAGGAAGTTAACGATCACTATCCTGAACTTTCACCGCAATCTTCCATCAGATTTGTACCTCTTTGAATCCATTCCAAATAGTACATTATGAAACGATGATGTAATGATGGGGTATTAATACACGAGGGATGATATTACAATACGAGCGAGGAACGAGCGAGTTTCATAGGGTGCTTTTTCTACAACTTATGGTAAATTTTGTGACTTACACTTTTACATTGAATTGTTTCGTGTCAGTTAACATGCAGTATTCAGCCAAGGACAGCTACCCTACCCTGCCGCAGGTGACTTTGATTTACCAGTCCGCCTGCGAGAGAGTACAAAAGTTGCGGCAATAATTCCGAGTTCACCATTTTCGCATTTTCTCTTATCTCTGAAGTGCTAACTCAACCTGTGATTCATTACACATTTTAAACTAAAGAATTGGCCAGTTTTTAAGGGCAACTGCACGGCAGCAACATATAACACAAAATGTCCTACGTTCTGATCTTTGACGTCAATCAAATGTTCTCTCTACCACTACCACTGCGCTAGTCAAAAAAAAACAACAACGTGAAATTACGATACAATTTATTTTAAATATTTCGTAAAAATTACTAATAATAAAAGAAGTTAAAACTGACAAGCATAATTTAATATTACATGCAATTTTAATGTACACAATCGAACAAAAGATTTACTAAAACTATTCTCAATGATTAATTGTCAATACTTGGTTTGTATACTTCTCTGCAATTGGTCAAGAACATATGTAAACATACTGTATCATAATGAAATCTTTATCGTAATAAGTATCATTATGAAAGGGGTTGCAGCCATCAAATGACAAAATTATGCAATGGGAGTAGAAAAAAATATTATGCCACAATTCATGATTCATTTTCATCATGCATACATCATTCAATGCGTAAACACACTTATTTCTGAGGTTCGATTACATTTTGTTCTGTAAGATAAAACTTAAATATAGTGAATGTAAGTGCCAAAATTATATATTGTGACTTACTGGTATCATTAGCGCAGCTGTCATAAATGGTCAGATTAGACATTTTTATTTTCCAATGATTGTTAATGAAGCAAATACCGGCAATTTTGCATTGCATCAGTTCTCTGCTACGTTTCCCTATTAGCCCGCATTCTCCGCATTTTATTTTGTATTCCTAGAAATATTCGACTTCGCTGTACAGTAAAACCTTCATATATATTTTTCCCCAATTGCCCTTGTTTTTTTCCCTAACGAGAACTGCACAGTGGCACTTGTTAACACGAAAACGAGAAGCGGAAGTTAAAAGGGGGAAAACGTTGCGCTTGCAACAGTAGCCCATGCTTCACACACCACTGACTCAAACATATGCGCTTCAAACAGCAAAATCAAGAAATAAAGAGTCCCCCATAAAAAAGAAAAACAAACAGACGTCGAAACAAAAATGCGCCCTCAGCGCTCGACGGGGCGGGCACAGGAAGTGTGGGCCTTCGGGAGTAGCGCCTGTGCAAAAACGCAACTCGCCCAAAACGGCAGGCGCCGCCCACCCGGGGAAAGCACCCTCTACAAGTACGCACGCCGAGTTTCCGGCCTCTTGCGGATTCGGCGGCGAGCAAGCGGTGATGCAGGATGGGTTTGGAAAATGGGGAATCTCTAAGGTCGTTGTTAGATTGATTGATTGATTTTTTCATGTTTCCGGGCGCGTCAACTGATTCGGTCATTAGTCCCGTTAGTGTAGTGCATGTTTTTTCTCGGGAGATGGCGGTGATCTTCCCCCGCTGGATGGCGAGATCCGGCGCCGACCTACCGTCGGCTAGTGGGGTTTCTCCCTAACCAGGACTCTCCCACCATCGCGGCACCGCCCCTGCCGGGACAAGCTCTAAGCTCCCGACCGCTCTCGCGGAATATGTGGTAGTGTAGTGCATGTTAATGTAAGTGTTGTGTAAGAAAAGAGGATAGGACAAGGAAGAAGAAGGACAGATCGCGCGTGGTCCGTGGCCCGTTTTGTAGGGTACTGCTCCGGCATTCGCCTGGTGTTGATCGGAGAAACCACAGAAAACTACCGATTAGAGCAGCTGGCCGCTAGAACTCTCCTCCAGACAGCGACTGAATTTAACCTAGCCCTACAATGACATCAGTTGATGCACTGAGCCACCGCTCCCGGTTTGTCCCCTGACAGATACTTTTTCCTGCGGAGCACCGCTTCAGCCGGAACAAGCTCTAACCTCCCGACTGAGCTCTCGACATGTTTGGTGGTGTATGCATATATGTACGATTGTGTTCGTCTATTGAAGAGAAGGGAAAGGGAAGACTGTGAAATACTGCTCTGTCATTTGCCTGGTACTGACGGAGATAATCCCACAAAACTACTGATCAGAGCGACCATCCGTCTACCGCAAACTTAGAATTATCCCTCAAACAGTGTCCGAGTTTGTGCTAGCTATCTAGGTAGACAATGAAAAGGAATCGTATGCACGCCAAGAATCCGCACACATAAGTGAAATTAAGCCAGGAAATAGATAAGTAGCACTAAATGATGTGTAAAAGGAACTAAATATTGTATCTATTTAGTATCCAGTAATTAGCTGGTATGCTGCAAATTCGACAGAAAAATTGAAACGATGCGTGCATTGTATTTGATACTTGAATTATTTATTTATTAACATTTTCACCCATGAGTAGAGGATGTGAAAGGTTTGCATTATTAAATGACTCTTGCAGGAAAAATATTTAATGAACTCTGCGAAATCATTCAAAATAACTATCTTCTCTGTCGTAATGATATGGAATATTATTGAAAATAAATTTAAATCGTTATAAGGTAACTACTTAGTAAATATTGAGATAGAAACAAATTATTCTTACTTCTAATTATTTATAATATTATTTATTTAATTGTTATACATACATAAAAATGTGTAAGCTTATAGAAGACAACGAAAAGAAAATTGTCTTGTTCGGATCGAAAATAAACGTTTTTAATCAATGAAGGGACACACCGAAGATATTAGATTTGTTGTATAGTATCCTCACTAAATACAGCATACTGTCGAACCAGAAAAAACAACTGCGTGTGACAAACAATGATAGGTAAAATCACGACGTAGAATTGAGAATGAAACAATAAGAGAATTTAGAGCACAGTAATGGAAGGTCGTAAAATTTTAAAACCTGTCCCTTTCCTCGGGAATGAGGCATGAGGTCACTGAACTTGCTGTGTTATCTCGACAGGAGCCAGACATACAAATAAATTATTTATATAGTAGATACAAAGGTGAGGAAAAGAGACCTAAGAGATGCAACGCCTTTTCTGAATCCACCACTTTGAAAATCCTGAAATACCATCAACTCTTTGTTTCGGCTTTTTCTAAAATCCCATTTACTTTATTGCGAAGACATGAATCGGTCGGCGCGGGTGAAATGAACTGTCACAATGAACGAAAGGGAAAATGGAAGCATTGGTTGGAAACGTGAAATCGATGTTGATGTCAAGAGAGTACCAGGAAGAAGCAAGGGGGTACGAAGGAAGTAACAGAAATATGAATTGACAGAATTGATCGGAGGTTGAAAGGAGAGAAAGGTAGGAGGGCTGGAAAAATGCCGTAAATCATGAGAAACGAGACGAAAGAGACACACAGGAAAAGAAGCTCGAGACAAACTATAAGATGAGACTTAATTGCAGAGACATAAGAAGAGATATAACCCACTATCTGTAAATGAAGGTTGCGACAAACCGCGAGGTATTTTGATATTTTAAGATGAAATATATTGTATAAAATGTTCTGAATTCTTAAGTCATACACCTGTACAATGTTACAAACTCCAGTAATAGATTATCAACAATATTAACGCCTGAAGTACTGAGTGGTATTGACAACAAATTTTGAATCAATTAAAATCCAGTTTTACTTCTCTTAGTGAAGAATAGTCACTGGGGATCAAAATTGAAAACAACTGCTGGAGATATTGTACTTTAGACATTTCCATATGTTTTACTAATTCCTCCATCCGTGTCAACGATCGTGTCAATTTAAATATCCTGCTTTACACGATCACTTTTACATCCTTTTCGTACACAGCAAAATGGATAAAAAATGGGATTTGTTTCTATGTGGTAATGTTTCGGTATAAAAACTGAATAAACGAGTACCAACGTTTTACACGCACATTTCGTAGTCTACACGAAATCATGATTAAAAATATTTTCTTCAGACGCCGTAGAAAAACCTAATGCTTAAACAGTTAAATTCAGCACTTATTAGCATCGCATCTAACCTTCAAAAATGAAATGAAGAGTAAGTACGGAACGGGACGTTATTAGAATGAACATGTGGTAAACTTATTTCTTCCCGTAACCTTAAATTACTTTACAACAGAATCCAACGCACTGAAACGCTCTTAAATTCGCGCAAAGGAAAAAAATGGCACGGTAGGCATAGCAACCGAGAAAAAGTTCCGGAAAGGGTGCAGGGACCATAGTAGTCAACCTGGATGTAAACTGTTACGAAAAATGAAGCATGTTTAATTTTTCTGTACGTTTTATACCCAGTCTTCTGTCCTATTCTGTATCGACGGAAAGTGATGAAAAAAGGACTGTGTGAAAAAAGCTGGTCATTCGCGTTTTTCATACGCTAGCGCTGGCGGGCAGTTCGCAAACGAACACCAGATGGTATTGTGCTCGCGAGCTGCGGTGAGGGATATGACATCGACATGTTTTTTTTTAAATATCGATGTTCAAAATTATAACATCTATATTAATAATCACTCACAAATTATCGATAATTTTAAAATTGGTTTAGTAACTTCTAACATTAACCCGTGAGTGCCTGCAATAGGTAGACTCACGCCAGGGCCCGCAATGTATCTCTCAGATATACCTGCAACTTTTTGTGAATGCGAATGTTCTGAAGGTCCATTTACTGAAGTACTGTTTTATTCAGTTTGTACATGTCCCCCAATGAAACTAATGAATCTCACACTGCAGAATTCTTGTCTGAATATTTATGATGAGAAAGGTAAAAATTGACAAGGTACACACAAAAATCATTAAACATCATATTATCCTATTAAAAAATATTAGATATAATTTCCACAAAGTGTTTTGACATGTTATAAACAAATATATATTTTTATCACAAAAATATTTAGAAAATCTTTGTCTCTTCTCCATTTTGCAAGGTTCCCATTTTTTCATTTCCCTAACCACGTCTCCTGAATATCTTCTTTCTCTTTGGTAAGAAATTGTGACAGTCGATTGTAGAAAGGGCAAATTATTACATTTTATGAATAGGCACTTGTCATAGACGCGGCTGAAAATAATGCCATGATACGTACCGCTCAAGCCAGGAGCTCACAACGCACTGGCGCCATTGCAATCAACGTATATGACAGATATCGAGCAATGCAGTGATCACGTTTAAACATGCTCACGGGAAATGATTCAGCGAAATGATAAAAATAAAAGGCCAGGCGATCTCAGAAAAGTACAATGAGGGAATACATAACATATCAGACGACTAATGCATCGCAATAATTCAGGAACATAAAATTCTTTTGGCATGGATCTCACAGATCTATTGCGAGCACTCCCGGGTTAATGTTTGAACTTGAGAGAATTTAGATCAACAGTGAATATTTTTATTAATTTTTAATTAGGATTAACTGTAAAACGGTAGTAAAAAAATTAACAAAAGTTGTTTAGCCCTTTAGGTCGTGTCAAAGAGTTACAACTTCTTCAGTGTGCCCTAGAAATATACGGAGAAGAGGCCCTAGGCCGACGCCGCATTCTTTCACCGCTTTCCTGTATGCGAAATCGCGAAGAAAGGCGTAGAAAATTCTATAACATTAGAGTTATCTCTCGGTCAAGAGATAGTCTGTTCCATGAAGGCACAATAAACAACCTATACTCAATTGGAACCCAAGGAGTTCAATTTTTAGCACTAGTGCTAAAGGTGAGGCGATGCTGATATGTTCAGATAAATCAGTGAATGCGACAAAGAAAATAATATACTTTCGCCTGAGGGTATCAGCAACTACTGAACTAAATATCACATAGTAAGCAATTAAGGGATTTGTGTATTTGAACTAAAACACAATGAAAGTCAGTAAGGCTGTCTAAAAAAGTGTGACACACGTATTTAGTGATTTTATTTTGTACGTAGAATTGCACCATTCGGACTATCCGTCGCAACCTTTCCTATTCACTATAAAGTGTCACTTCTACTACTGCCATCATAAATATATACTATAGGACTTTTTCATTCCCCAACAACACATTGAAAACGTAAAATCATCCAACACTAATAATTGATGTCAACACACATCGACTGTAATACATCGATGCTTTGAAACCGTCAACATCGACGTCGCATCCCTCTCAGGTTCGGCGAGGCCAGGCGTAAGCAATGGACGGGCAGTGAGCGCGCCACTTGACGCGGGCAGAGAGCATGCGCGCAAGCGACCGTGGAGCGGGGAGCGCGGCGGGGAGTAAGCGGCGGGGAGAGCGGCGAGGAGCAGTAGCGGCGGGGAGCAGCGGGGAGCGCGGCGGGGAGCGCGGAGGGGCTCGGCGGGGAGCGCGGCGGGGAGCGCGGCGGGAGCGCGGCGGGGGGCGGGGAGGAGCGGCGGGGAGGAGCGGCGGGGAGGAGCGGCGGGCAGCAGCGGCGGGCAGCAGCGGCGGGGAGCAGCGGCGGGGAGCAGCGACGGGGAGCAGCGGCGGGGAGCAGTGGCGGGGAGCAGCGGCGGAGAGCAGCGGCGGGGAGCAGCGGCGGGGAGCAGCGGCGGGGAGCAGCGGCGGGGAGCAGCGGCGGGGAGCAGCGGCGGGGAGCAGCGGCGGGGAGCAGCGGCGGGGAGCAGCGGCGGGGAGCAGCGGCGGGGAGCAGCGGCGGGAAGCAGCGGCGGGGAGCAGCGGCGGGGAGCAGCGGCGGGGAGCAGCGGCGGGGAGCAGCAGCGGGGAGCGCGGGGTAGTGGAGCGCAGGGGGCGGGGCGGTCAGCTAAGTCCCAGCACGCTTCCAGGAAGCGCAGGGCGTTGCGACGCGACGGGCAGAGCGCTACTGCGGGGTTTTATTAGACAAAGCGCGCAGGCGGCGGCAGGTGGAAGGACCCGGAATCAAGGGCCGGGACAGGGTTGATTAATTTTAGTTGCGAAGAGGACCACCAGGGCCGGATTTACTATCAAATACAACAGCAATTGCTGTGGTGTCCCCATCATTGGAGAGACCTGCACCTCGGAACACAGTTTCATTAAATAAATGAAAATAATGTCTTAATGTATGATTGAATCTGTGAAATAATTATTAATCCAACTATACCGTTTTAAAAAGGTTTATATTTCTACTAAAATGTGTTTTTAAAAGTTTAATAATTAGTGCTTTTGTAGTAAATGTGGTGTCGCAACAAGCATCCTAAATATTTAATTTATTATTTTATAAATGTTACATACTTCAACATGCACGTCTTTTCATACGACAGAAATTGAATCTAGTAATGTCAATCATATTCCATGTTTAATCATTTTAAGATGCGACGCCAGTCGCTTGCGCAAGATTACGTAACAGTTGTGAAAGCCGACGCCCGCTCCGTTTTCCAGAATGCTGACCACGCCTCCGCCGTGTGGTCGCGACAGCACGGTTCTCGGAACGTTGTGCAATGCAATTAATTTAATATGTGAGGTTTACAAACCTAACGAAAATTCTTGGTCTGTAATTTGTCGCATGTTCATGCTTCTCTTGTTCAGTTATAATTCAGTATACCTTAATGCTTGTAATTATAACGAACCAAAATCAATCATTGGTTGAGCTCAACGACTGCTGTGAATCTCGCTTCCCCCCTCCCTGCCTCTGCAACGGAGGTTCAGCCGTATACTCACGCTGATGGCAGCAGAACGCATGTCCACCGCTCTGGCATTGAAATCATGAATTGTGCCAATTCGTCGCAATAGCTTATAAAATGCGAAATATATTTGTTTCGCTTGTGTATAGTATAACATTCATTCACAACATAGTCTCTGACAATTAATTGCAAAAATGTCTGTGATAGAATGATTCTTATGTGTGTTTCGCAATCTTTTGTGGCTCTAGGGTCTGAACTCATAAGCAGAGTAAGTTTGGGCCAAAATATCTGTAATCTGTGATTATTCAGACCTAGGAGGAGTGCACTGTACATTTTATAACGTGCACAGTGATGCAACTTGCTATTATTGCTGTAACTGTCATGCCGCACACTGTAATGAGTAGGGAACGGATTTTCATGTAATTACATGTTTTTACAGGACTATATACCTGCATTCAATAATACGTTTTGGAGTTTTCAAGACATTCTGAATGATTTGGAACTATTTTTATTTTACATATTTTAGCCTAATGCATATTTTACTTACTACTATATATGTCGTTAAATTTTAATGTATTTATACGTCGAAACGGAACATTTCAGATACGCGTTTTCATTATTTGTTACAGAATTATCTTTCTTAAAAATCAAATGTATTGATGCTGGGCTTCTGTGATCACCAAATCTTCGCCATAATTGTCAAACTTCCCCCCTTCCCGATTACTTGGAGCCAAGAATGAGCGGATTTCTGTGAACAAAAGTAATTTCAACTACGTGCTTGCCCATGTTTCAAACAGCACATTCATTACTCGATCGAAATCTAGCAAATATTTTTTACAAAAAATTGTCTTATCGCGTTGTTCGATAGGTGAGGATCTTATTCCCTTTAACCCCTTCCCCGACTATCCATCACTGACTACACGGTACTTGTGGAGCACTGGCTTCTCGTAAACACCGTAATATACACTATGAACGTATTTTGTATTTGGAATAAATTTCTTATGTGTGAGGAAATCTAGTGTAGAATTTCTTCTGTAGAGGTAGAACCTACGTTCAGCCACTCCGACTGCTTGTTAAGAATTAATCGGCGACGTTCTATGCTCGGAAAATACTTGTAGAGAACACTTTTAAACACAATATTGAGTTTTCATTTTACATTTTTCCTATTTTTTCTTAGATGTTTTAGAAAACATAAGTACATTTTTTCCTAGGGCCTTTATCCAACCAACAGCCGGTTACCCTTTACGTCCCGATGGGACGCATATTCGACCATACACTAGACAAACACTTTTGCGGGCTCCTCTGATCTGGGGTCAGCAGAACGCGAAGCCCTCCGCGACAACACATAGTAAGTCAAGGGACAAACAACCATGCCCAAGGAGGGACTCGAACCTGCGACCCTTCGGACCGAAGCGCTGAGTCGGTACTCGCTCTTAGCCATCTCAGCCATCCAGGTCGACATAAGTACATATTTTTGTACATATTTTTTATTACAATAAATTCCGATCCCTATGTAATGAGCTATACACTGCTTGTCACAATGACTAATCCCGCAATTCACGAGTTAGTTCCCTACTATGCAGTGGAGGCTGGATGTGCTCCCCCCTCACACAAATCGTGCAGCTTATCAAGACCTTGTGTGGCCTCCAAGGGTCGCCAGGGACTATTGACCTCTTGCCAGCCGTCTGTGCAAGCTGCCTCATCGCGCGTATCTTATAACACATGAGGGCTTCATGCACTCATAAGTCTCGCCATCAGCATCATAATTATGATTTCTTTTTCAGCATGTGTATGTCCAGTGCTATTTATGCGTTCTAATGTGAGGTGTTAATTTACTTCGGTAACGCCATGCTAATTGCAATTCATGTATTTATATTTCAGTGTACTTTCTAACAAACATTCAATATGGTACATTAACGTTCATTCCAATTTTAACTCCGCCTACGGTGTGTTTCAATCTGCATAAGATACTTGTCTCAGTGTTCATGCTAACAATTGTTCAGAGTCAGCTGATATAAATAACATCTCCAAGGTCTCTCGACTTAAACTATTTAATATCAAATTATTTAGTGTAATTATAATTATTACATGAATTTCTGCTTTCTAAATCTCCCTATTTGATAGTTTCTTCTTCCAGCATTATACGTTACATCACAGCGCGAATTTGTGCTTATAAGCATGCTGGTCCTTCGAAAGCTATCGAGGTTAGTGGTGGAGGGAGCAGGATTAACAGGTAAATTCTTCCCATCCATTCCACTACTCTCAGGCTGCTAGTCCCTCCATCTGGAGGAATTTTCCTGACGCGGCTCCAACAAGAATTTTGTGATAAGGTCCCACACCACTCACATCCGATTGTGAGGTCCGCACACGCCCGGATGATTTATTAATTCGTGTTTCAGGTTGGTAGGTGATTCCGGGCGCGTCAACCGCTTTGGTCATTAGTCCCGTAAGAGAAATGCATGTTTCCCCCCTCAGGAGATAGTGGTGATCTTCCCCGCTGGATGGCGAGATCCGGCGCCGAATTACCGTGGGCTAGCGGGGTTTCCCCCTAACCAGGTCTCTCCCACCAGCGGGGCACCGCCCCAGCCGGGACAAGCTCTAAGCTTCCGACCGGTCTCCCAGAATATGTAGTAGTGAAGTGCATGTTAGGGTAAGTGTGTGTGTGTGTTAAGGGAGAGGATAGGACCATGAAGAGGAAGGACAGATCGCGCGCGGTCCGTGACCCGTTTATTAGGGTACTGCTCCGGCAATCGCCTGGTGTTGATCGGAGATACCACGGAGAACTACCGATCAGAGCAGGGGGCCGCTAGAATTCTCATCCAGACAGCCACTGCATTCGACCTAGCTGAAAAGCTAATGTCGAAAATTCTTCCGCCGTCGGAACTCGAACCTAGAACCTCCTAGTCAAAGGTGCTGCAGTGACATCAGCTGATGCACTGAGCTACCGTTCTCGGTCCATGAGCTTCAAGATTTCGACTGATCTCCCGATTTGTATGTTAATGTAGTGCATGTATATGTGCCTGTGTGTGTTGGAGAAAACGGTGAAGATAGAGCAAGGAAGAGGAAGGAAAGATCCTGCGTGGTCCGTGGATCGTTTGTTGAAGGTCTGCTCCGACATTCACCTGGTGTTGATCAGAGAAACTACGAAAAACTGCCCATGCAAATGCAGAGCAGTCGGTTGTTAGAATTGTCCTCCAGAGAGAAGCTGTACTCAACCTAGGTGTCTACCTAAAATCGAAAATCCTAACGCCGTTGAGGCTTTAACAACCCGCTAGAGTTACATGGTAGTTTTACTAGTTCTGTTAAACCCGTCTGCGGAAACAAGATTGCCTGCAACAACGAACTGGCGTGTAAAACTCTCGTGAATGACGTCGGTGTCGTTACCTGCCCTGTAAAAGACTGTGCTGAACAGTGTTACACGTTCAGACCTTTAGACAATGGCCAAGAAAATCTGGGGCAACGGAGTTTGTTCGCGCAATTTTACTCGCGGGACTACGGTCACAAACACTATCGTTTTGCCTGACTGGGTTTAACGAATGAAATTGTACTAGAACCTATCTGGGCTCATCAACGTAAAGTCAGCGCTTAGGTGCATTAAACTTTCCTGGACAACTATGAAACTAGTGGGGCAATAATGTGACACAGACTTATGTGAATTAAAGTAATATGATAATTTTATTGCAAATCATGTACTTCTAGTAATTCAGCTCTTCTCGGCAAATATCTCTTCGTCAAACACCTTGATGCAGCACCATTTCTATTATCCAGTAGTAGCTCTGGCAGAGGTCAAATAGTAACATAGTATCACCTTTTATTTACCCCAAACAAGCAAATAATAAATCTAAGCAGTCGAATTGTGTAAATGAGGTGATTTTTATGTCTGGGTTAGTTTTTCTTTCTGTAATATATTCCATTCTTTTGTAAATAATAAACAATCTACATGTTCCTGGAGTGTTTATATGCTTCTACAATGCAAGTTTTCACCAAGAAAGCATGTTTTGAAGTAAACCTTTGAATGCTTATTGCGTCTCATCCATTTAGAATATCCAAGAGTTCATTAGACAAAATATGCTTAAAATTGCATAAGGAGCTTATTTTCGAATTTTCGACGTTTTCTCCCAGGACACCCCTGTGTATACTGCGTGAATCACGTAACCTAAGCAGCTATTGCAGTTTTTGATCTGTTGAAGCTATTGCAATGCAGTTTTCACGGACGTACATGAGGGAATGGGGCTAATTAACACATAGATTCACTTTTATTTTATCATTTGTATTTTGCGAGATACTGAGGTAACTTTTTTTTTCAAATGGAACTAAATATATTTGTTTAGTATATCATGACAAGCGTATAAAGACGAATCCAATGATATACATATTGTCATAGGTTAGGTAAGCATTTTATTGAGAAATTTGAATTTTTTGGGACTCGTTTTTCACGAATATTGTAACGTCCCGAGCACGTGCTAGCAAGGAGAGCGCTGCGCGACCTTGGTTGGTGGACTGTTTCATTTAAAATATACGTTAAACACGAGTCACATAAAAATCAAAATTCAAACAAATAATCATCTAACATATGATAATATGTATATCATTCAATTCGTCTTTTTATGCTCGTCACGATAAACTAAGAAATACGTATAGTACCATTTGAAAAAACGTTACCTCAATATCTTTTAAAATACAAGTGATATAATCGAAACGAGTGAATGCATCAGTTAGCCCTATTCGCTCATGCACTTCCGGAAAAACTGCATTGCAATAACATCAACTGTTCAGAAATTACAGTAGGGGCTAAAGTTACGTGACTCATCTGTATTCTCTTTCCCATTACTAGACTTTGTAGCGTACCTAGTAAACAGAAAGTAATATGAATGATAATTTTGATCAGACCAGTCAGTGAGCTGGATCCAGTGTCCTGGTCCGTAGTATGCCAAGAGTACGCCAGGAGCATCGCCAGTGACCTCCCCTCTCCCTTCTGCCCCTTCTCCTCGGAAACCCTCCCCCTATACGAGCATAGTCTTCCCAGAACCGAGCCTGAATTATTAGGCGTGGCGTCGGTGGCAAGTTGTGTGCCCGCAGCTGCAGCCGTCTGCTGTGGGCGGTGCCCTTAAGGTCACTTCGTCCTTAAGTAGATCGCACATGATTCGTGGCGGTTGGCCTTTCAGGTCGCAATCAACGAGTTGAAATAATCCATTCTTTACGCGAGATTAGAACAAGAGAACAATTAGCAAAGAGTGGTGTCGGTTGGTCGCAGCCAGCTGCACTGATTTGTTCGATCAAAATTTCAGTGAAAGTTATCTTTCGCAGTGAGGCCACATTTCTCCCTTTTTCTGGAGAGAAAAGTGACAATATTTCACATTACACGTATGAGTAGTTGTTACATCGGACATACAAAGTGCATTATTAAATTTGGAAGTTTTTCGAAATTTTTACCGAGGAAACATTGTTTATTTTTTATTGTTGGATGAGTATTTCAGTGATAAAGAACTTTTACTTTATGTGAGGGAGGACATGATTTTATTCATAAAATGACTATTGAATAAATCATTCCACTCTCCGAAATCTCCTAGTTTTTTATTTGTATATTAATTGAAACTACGAAAACTTTAAATCCAATTAATGAAAAAAATTAACATGCACGTGGTTGTTTGGTTACGACACCACATCCACAAACATTCATACCATACGTCGGAGTACTACCCATAAACCTAGTTGATTTTTGCAATATCGTCAAGGTAAACGATTAAGTAATTTCAACGCGTTTTATAATGGTCAATTCTTACATACCATACCAGGACGGAGTGGCACCTTTGTGGTTGCAATGCTTGCACGAGAAATTATGTTGGCAACAAGAACTGCAGTTTGAAAACGTAAATTGCGTTCTCACCACAATCATCATAGATGGAAGTTTTGCCCCCTTCACTTGTTTCCCAGAAATCTAGTTGTTACCAACATAATTGCAATTTTTAATGGAAACCCTGATTCGTTTTTCTGCGGAGAGAATTTCCTGACGCACAGTAGTATTTCAATTTTTTTATAGCAATTAAAGGTTTGTAATTTATGCGATCCAAAAGTAACTTTTTATAGGTGAAACGACCTAGTGGTTAGATTTTTAGTGATAAATGACTGATAAAACTAACTATAAACGCAAAAATGAACATTACAAAAATGCAATGTATGTGCACAAAAAATAGTAAAAACATATAGAATATTAAAAATCAACTAATGTCTTATACTATAGTCTTATTTTCATGGATAGTTGGGCTATGATTGTCAGCAATAATTGGAAACAAAGAAAAATGTGATTAATAGATTACTGATTCTGGACACGTCAATTGAAAAGGGCATTAATCCCGTAATTGCAGTGCGGGTTTTTATCGCGAGAAGAGGCGCTGATCTTTCCCAATTGGATGGCGAGATCCGGCGCCGATCTACGTTCATTTGCGAAAATGTTCCCCAACCAGGTATCTCCCAACAGCGGGGCACCGTCTCAGCCGGGACAAGGTCTGAGTCCCCGACCGGTCTCCCGGCATGTGTGGTAGTGTAGTGCATGTTTGTGTAAGTGTGTGTAAGGGGTGACGATATGACAAGGAAGAGGAAGGAATGATCGCGCACGGTCCGTGGCCCGTTTGTTAGGGTACTGCTCCGGCGATCGCCTGGTGTTGATAGGAGACACCACGTAAAACTACCAATACGAACAGCCGGCCGCTAGAATTCTCTTCCAGACAGCGGTTAAACTCAGCTGTCTAGCTAGTGTCGAAAATCTTACTACTGTCGGGATTCGGGCCCTACTACCTCCCGGTTCTAGGCACTGCAGTGACATCATTTGATGTTCTCAGTTACCTTTGCCGGTAAAGAAAACTACAATTTTAGCTGACAGCTACTGACAATCCAATTCATTTAGATTTAAAACTCGTTACCTGATGACAGGTTGTACACCTTGATTAAGAAAACTAAATCACAATTTTGACAAACCCACGAGAGTCATCCGCACGCAGTAATTGTTGAATATATTGTGTGAGCATAATAAACCTCGATCCCTAGAGATTATTACCGAAATCATCATAGTGACACACCGAAGTCCTTTAATGATGTCAATTGTGGAAGTTCGTGTTTGCACAACGTTCGGACGGAAAGCCGAGATCTGGCGCGTAGAAGCTAAGTAGATGTGACACTGATGTGATTATAGAGCTACGTTCGATTATAGACTCTCTGTAACAATTCAAACATTTGAATACCGTACTGCAAATCTCATTAATGTTCAGTGTACTGCTACGGTCTGGGAACACATCGTTAGAGAATGGGGTCGATTTGCTCTGTTCGTATTTTGCTGTTGCAACTACCACAAACCCCTTCATTCGTATTTTCATTAGTAATAAAAAATAATAAATTTGAATAATATGATAATAAATAGAATTTACAGATATCTTATACTTGAAAACAGTAGTATGTAACTCATGTATTTTTACATGAACAAAGGGAAACAGTACTAAAATAAAATTTCTTAGAATGGAACAGTTTTTTTTACCTCTGTGGTGCGTTTTCATATTGACAGAGATTCAATAAAAATGACTGAATTCTCATTTACCTTGATTTTAAAATGCTTGTATCATGAATATATCTTTCAGAAAAGTCACAGTAATCAAATTTTAAAGAATAGTAACAAAATTATAAAATAAATCAATACTGAAACCTTTGGAAGTTTTCAAAATACTATTTTATTAATTGTTTGATAAGGAATGTGTAAGTTTATTTTAATATACATAGCTTGTTAAATATATCCCCCTTTTTTAGACATTTTTCATCTCTCGTATGGATATCACAATGGTCTTCATTTATAAAATTCTTTCAAAATTTCAACTGGTCTCTCCGTCCAGAATAATATTTTTTGTATATATTTAGTGGACGACGTCCTCAATACTTCTGAGTATGAGTAATAGAATATTGCTAGTTTAGTTAAATTGTTCGTTAACAGTTTCTCTAATTTGATGATGGTAAAAACTCGTCAACAAGTTGTCAATTATAGAAAAGAATAGTGGAGCTACAACAACACATTCTTTTACGCATTTCAATATTTGCAATTTTGGAAAACTGAGAGACTTCAATGAAAATCAGGCCTGGATATTTTTAAATATTCTTTGCCCGAACCAAACATTTTAAAAAATTGGAGCCATGTAAAAAAATCTAGAATTTTCTTGAAGCAAATATTACAGGAAAATTAATAGTTTTTAAATTTTTCATGATCCTTTTTATAGATCTAATTTTATAGAACAGGTTTCATGAGGGAAACATCTCTATCCTCAATATTAAAATTTGGAAATGTCAACGTTTTACAAATTTTTGCAATTACTGAAAGTTCACCGTTCATCTACTTCATTTTTATATGACTACTTTTCTCTACCCGAGAAAAAAAACTTACTAAATACATTTGGAGCAGTTCTTGAGAAAAAGTATAACTTGCCTTTCTTTATACAAAATTAGCGTAAAGAAAATTCGTGCTTTCAAAAAAAATTATTTTATTTAAAGGTAGGATTTATTTAATTTATTTTAATAATAATTAATAATTTATTTTAATAATAACTAACAATTTATTTTCTAATAAAAATGATAGATACAGCGATATTTCGGTTATTATTTTTTGGAAACTTAAAAAATTCACCGAAAATGGGTCTTTCTCCATTTTTATATGTAAACTTTTGGAAAGCCATTTAAAGGAAACATTTAGAGTAATTTTTGAGATATATTTGTTTCATAAACTGCCATTAGGCCAAGTGAAAATTACCCAAAATTTCTTCTCTTAAAATTATTATACATAATCTTAAAAAACATTTGATTTTGGGAATTGATTTTATTAATAAAAAATCTCTACCAACAATGTTGTAGTTTTTGGTGTTAATTTTGGCAATTTACAAAAATGCAGAGATCATTGAAAATCGACCTGAGCCAGCTTTATAAGTATAGATTGTTCCATTCCAGAAAATAATCAAAGAAAAATTTGATGCCGCTTTGGACAAAATTATTGCTTTAAAATTGCGAATACTTTATGCAAAATTGCGCAAAAACAATTCTTCTTTGAGAGAAAGTGAACATGAGCCTAATTTAAAGATTTATCTTTGAGAAACAGATTTTATTATAAAAAAAAGAGATTCAATATTGTAGTTGTAGCAAGAAACCAAAAAAATGTTGAATTTTTGTAATTTTCGATAATTTAGGGAGTTCAAAGGAAACGAGGCCTTTGCTATTTTTTTAACCCTTCGACCTAAAGAGAGGATTTCGAGGAAGAAATTAGTCAAACATATGTGACCAAATTTTCAGAATATTCTGAAAGCGCTATTAAAGTTTCATGTAAAATACCACCAATATCTAAATATATTTCAAATTGGCAGGATCTCGAGATCGGCCATATCGATGAGGGATTACCAAACACCGACGAAAAAAGAAACTAGTCTGAATGATTTATTAGACCCCAGCGTTGAACAACTCAGAATGACAGACGATTTTTCGTCAAACAATTTTGAAGCATGAAGGACTCAAAAAATCTGTATTTCGATTGCACAATGTATTATAAGAGGTAATTTACTACAAATAGCAACATATCCCCATTTTTGGTATGGTTTAAATGTATCCTCTTTTTCGGTGTGATTGCCTGACAATACGAGATTTTCTGGCGAAAAAATCGTCACTTTTAGCTGCGGCATTAAAATACTTCCTCTTTACTTCGTAAGCGTGTAGTAAAGCAAAAATATACTATTTTGAATTCTCCGTGGTTGACGTACTACTGAAAAGAAAAGGAAAATTATTTGCATTTATGACAACAAAAATGTTCTCAATTTTCACGTTTTCACAATTTATGGAGGCTAGGCATAAATACGTTAATGTTATATTGTTCACTAATGTGTTTGGACAGCTTTGGCATTATTGGATTATTATTTTGTTCGCTCATCGATGAATACAGAGTATCCACAAATTTAACTAAACACATTTCATCAATAAAACGATTATCATACCATAACTAACCATGTACACAAAACACATCTCATCGGAGTCAATGTTTATCCGGATTGAGTTAACTAAATGAACCAATTTGGTCGAATGGTTAAGCAGGCTGAAAGAGATTAAATGTCACGAAAATCTGGATTCTCAAAACATACCGATAAGTGATTACTCTTCTTGATACTTTTATAACATGTATTTCAAAGAAGTTTGTTTCCCAAATTTTGAAAATATACAATACCTTTGATCACTTTAAGGTACATAAGAAACTTGGTAAAATGAAACTTTGCAATTGAATGTTTTAATTTCGACACCAATAAATTTTTTAAGCCACTAATAAATAAGTTGTGAAACGCGTCTTTCCGTTTAACTTCTTATTTATTTTTCTGATATACGTCAATTTGATACAAGAACTTAGAAGAATATTTTACGTTTTATTAAATTAATTCCTCACTCTCGAATATCATTTAGGAATGGCATTTAGCTTAAACACATTTTTCACACACTTTTATTAAATCTCGAAGAAAAATACTGAATGAAGAAACGTCTTGTATATGTTAGTTTTCAATGAAAGTATCGTGTCAAACCTTAAGTTTTAGAAGTAATTAACTGCCTGCAACATCAAATATCCTGCTGAAAGAATCAAACAAAATGGTTTTCCAAAACGTAGCACGCATTCTGTTCAAGAAAAAAGAAATGAAATACTTTCGTAGAATACTGCAATAAATTAAATATTTAACAAAAGCATTTTTCACGAATACTACATGAACATGTAGTATAGTCCATTATTTACACACCATTAATATAAAAATGTTAATCCCTATCAAATTTTATGAAAATCAAATGTTTAATGACGAGTGCCGTCTTCCTTGAAACTTTGCTGTCGCATGCCAGTTGTGTCGCTATCATTGATACATAGAGTACTAGAAACACCCCGTGAGAGAATCGGTACACGAGGTGAGAGAATAGCCGGAACAGCGCAATCTGATATCAGTCAATAACATTTCAGTCAAAATTGGAACTGTTTAATTCTTTCTGGATTTTTCCCGTGTGCATGGGTATTTAAGGAAACCATACATATCTCTCACACGGACAAAGGCTTAATAATTTTCTTTCACTCTACACGCGGATTGACAATTACAGTAAAATATTTTTAAACAGGAACTTGAACATTGCCAATTACACTAAAACCTCTCTAAGTTGGAAACCTGCCTTAACCGGAAAATTTCTCTGGCCCGTTAAGTTAAATGGCATTTCACATAGCATAAAACGGAACCTCTGCAACGCAGAAACAAGTTTTCATGTTCTGCAGGGAAAATCTTTATAAAACGGAATTCCTATGAATTTAATGGAATTGGCAGAGAAACGCTAGATATTCTTAATGAAATGAATGCATCTGAAAGATTATTGTAAACTCTCTATTCCTGTGCCACGCGATTAATTCGTGGCAGTCGGAAATTCAAGGAGAGGGGCTTCAGCTGTCAGCGTACAATTGGACCTTGGGGTCACTTGTCTCTTAAGACGTAGGCTGAAGGGAAATTCCCTTTTTCTTGACTCTGAGCGTGAGAAGGTGTACGGGCATGTCTTCTATTCATGTGTCTCCCTGCCCCGCGTTGAAAATCATAACCTCTCGACCAGACCCCTCTACCATGCATTGCTCAAGTCCATGCAAGGGTATCAGAAAGTCTTAGTACTGTATTGTGACGCAATGTGCGTTGACAGAGTCAGCAAGCAGTCTGAATACTGTCAGTAAGGTGTGTATTTTTGAACTCAAAAGCTGTGACTGAAGAGTGTTCATTTGTTGATGATTTCTTCCATAAAAATATTACATATTAATGTATAATATAATAAAGTCATATAATTTACTACTTTCAGGGAAGAGAGTCCATATTACAAGTGTCATGAAATGGACTACTTTCACAAAACGGAAACCTCCCTAAACAGGAAATTATTTGTGTCCCGTTCAATTCGGGCTTAGACAGATTTTACTGCAGCAACAAGATACTGTGGGATTTTTACAGAGTACGGAGTAACGATATCCAACATGGTCGGAAACTGCATAGTTTTCTCTCAGTTTATATTATAAATTAGTAAGATAGGAAATTTCTGGAATTAGTTTCAGTTAAAGGATGAAAAATAGTGTTATGAACTTCGATACTACATGAAACGCATGTATGAACAGGGATTTCAGTCTCTTCAGCTATCTCTAATAATGACTGAATCTACCGTTGATCTTTGGCAGACCATTTGAAAATCCCTTTAGTCTTGCTACGACTTCACAAGGTCGTTAAGTGGTATTATGGTCTTCCTCAAGAGAAGACGGGTTTCATGTTCAGATCGCCAATGAGGTTACTCGTCGATTAATTGTAAGTTTGTGAATATCATTCACGTAACGATACATTTAAAATTTAAAGAAAGGCATATTAATTTCATTCTTATTCACAGTCAATTAATCTAAACTTATATTTACAAAAATTAATGTATAGGTTTTATGTAATGAAGAGTATGTGTTATTTGAGAAGAAATATTTGTTGCAAATATATATATTCTTTTTGCGGTGAATGTTTAATTTTTTATTTTTTGTAATCACTCACAACGGGTATCTGAACGCTCTGTTCACTACTTATAACAAGCTATGTTTTCAATATTATTATTTCTATTTCGTTGAAAGCAAAAGCATGTAACTACTTTGTCTTCTAATCATGTAACAACTAACACATCTTTTTTCAAATAAGTGTATTTTCTCTAAACGACCAGTTCAATTCAGGAACCAAATCTCTTAACGACCGAATTTAATGTTCACGTGTAACTCAAATCTCAATTAAGAGGTCAACATATAGAACAATGAACGGCTTTGTCCTTGATAAGCCTCCTTTCCAAGCAACCAGAATATGTCGAAAATGGAAGAGAATCATTGGCAATACTTTGCAGTAATACCGGCTACAGAGTTTATTGAAATCTGGTATCAAAATCAACAATTCTTATCCATCAAAGAGTATTATTAAAACGTAACGCAAAGAATAAAATGCGTCAATAATTATTTCAAATGAAATTACTATTTGATTTTTCTCGAAATTCGCAGTCCTAGTTTTCTATGTATTCCATATTTTTGCAGTTTTACAATTAATACGAGATACGATAATGCCCACAACAAGTAATATCACCGCGTGCGCTTTATCTATAGAAAGATCGTACTTTCCTGTCGCGTCCGTAAACGCTTATCAGATATAAGTAGAAACTAAAATGTGTACAGAAAAGTGGAAATAAATTACAGTAGTTTTCAAATCAAGAATCTAAAAAAAATGGAAGGTTATAAGAATTCCGACATTACTTTACATTTATTGGGTATCTACGAGCACAATATTTGTAATACCCAATGCGCGACAGAAGTCTAAGCAACCCCTGGCTTTTGAGAAGTGTCTATGATTTTGTTAGGTATACAAAAACTCAAAAATAACCAAAAAATTATGAAACAGTTTCATTGTTGAATGAAAATTGCAAATATTTAATTGTGATATTCCACCTAATCTCATACTGCACGTACCAGTTGAATCCTCATACTCCGTTCGTAACTGCTTAAGAGACAGTTGACTTCATTTGACAGCAAGGCTCAAAAGAAATGACTGTCCGCCATTAAATATGTTGTTTTTCTCACTTGTTGAGGAACATCAACTTATCTTGAGCAATTTGCGTGTAACTCTTTGGAAAACTATTTTGTTTGCTTTTTTTTAAACAACATTTTTGCTGCTTCAGGTCACTAGTTCTATTTATAACGGTAATAGAGGTTTATCTGTTTCACACACAACTTCATTGAGAAATATATGTTCTAATTGTAAATATTTATTTAAAAAATTCTCCTGCTGCTCATTATATATTATCGTACATTATCAGAAAGATGAGCAAATTTATTTCTCTGCACGTCAAAAGTAGATCATATATAACAAGAATTACTGTTGAAAACATCAAGAGTTGTGTTGAAGTGGCGATTTTCAACTGACCGGAATGCATTCCGATTCCTCGGAGCACGGAAGTATCTTCAGTAACGGCCGCCAATTAAACCGCTTCCCTTCCAATCCCATTCCCAGCGGCAGGCCGAGAGCATAACGCCGGCGGTGGGCGTTCCAAGTCCGTCCCAACTTCATCACCGGAGCAATCTGCACGCCCCGCGACGGACCGCTCGCTTCCATCAGCGGTTGGCCGGGCAACGGCGGCCTCCTTAACGGGCGCGCACGGCGGCCGCGACGACCCCACAGCCCGTCCTCGTCCTCAACCGAGGACGGGGGCCGGGGAACGAGGAAGAGCCGCCTTTGTGGGGCGGCGCCGCCATAACTCCGGCGGTAACTTCGACACGCGCGCGCGCCCGCGCTCTAGCGGGGCCGGCCAGAAGTTCCCGACGAGGGCAGTCTTAAACCACGCGGCCCCCCGCCCGCCGGCGGACAACCCCTAACGGCAGCCCGCCTCGCACCTCCTCCGCCGCCTCCGCCGCCCCGGGGTTAAAAGTCCCCTTTGTCTCGCGTTACTTAGCGCCCGAACACCCCGCGGTCCCCGGGTCCCGCCCTCGCGAACTCGCGCCCGCCCCGCGCCGGGCGGCTTTACACTTTATTGCAGCGCGACGGAAGTTGCGCAACTCTCGGGAACGGAAATTGGAGATCCGGTAGCTCACCTCGCAGCTTCTTCTTCTTCTTCTTCTTCTTGGTGTGCCGTTGCTGCCTCTCGCGAGGATCTTGGCGGCGCCGAGCGGTGAGGAAGAGAAGAGGAGGGGAAGCTGGCGCGGGGTCCGCCCGCAATCCGATTAATATTGAAGTCACATCCGGAGCGCCGGTGCTAATGTACCCTTCCCGCCCCGCCCCGCCGCGGCCGCCGCCTGGCGCGCCCTCGTGCCGCCCGCCGGCGCCTCTGCGGCGGACGTGCGCCGCCCGACCCTGCCACGCCCCCGCCCAGGGTTACGCCCCCCGCCCCGCCCCGGACCCGATTGTACCGCTGCCGCCCCTAGCCTGCGACCCCGCCCCACCAGCGGGCACGTCTCTTCCCTTCCCGTCGCGGCTGTGAACGCTCCCTCGTCACCGCCTCTGCTCGTGCCATCTCCACCGTCCTGTTTCCCCTGTCCCCACCCGTGTCTGCCTCTCACTGCCCCGTCGGCCTCCGCTCCGGTTTACACCTCCCGCTCCGCCCCTTTTACGATTGTCCCGCTGGCTCTTCTAGCCTCCCACCTTGTCCACTCTCGCCCTCACCTCTCTTCTCTTATCGCCTCTTAAGTACTCGCTCCCTCGTCACCACCTCCACCCAGACCCTTTCCATCGTCCTGGCTTCCCTAACCCCACTGGTGCCTTCAGCTCCGTCTCCACCTCCTCCTCCGCCCCGGGTTACGCCCCCCGCCCCGCCCCGACCTCGATTGTACCACTGCCGCCCCTAGCCTTCGACTCCGCCACACCCTCGGGCACGTCTCTTCCCCTCCCGTCGCGGCTGTGAACGTTCCCTCGTCACCGTCTCCGCCCATACCATTTCCACCGTGCCTGCCTCCCATTGCCCTGTCGGCCTCCGCTCCGGGTTCCACCTCCCGCATCGTCCCTTTTACGACTGTCCCGCTGCCTGTTCTAGCCTCCGACCTCGCTCACTCGTCCACACCTTTCTTCTCTCATCGCCACTTTTGTGCTCACTCGTTCATCGTCTTCGACCACACCCTTGCCACCGTCTTGTCTCCCATAACTCCACCCGAGCCCACCACCCACTGACGCTGTCAGCTCCGCCCCTACCTCCGCCTCCGCCCCCGGTTAGGCCAACCGCCCCGCCTCGATACCAATTGTACCGCTGCCACCCCTAGTCTCCGAACCCGCCCCACCCTCGGGCACGTCTCTTCCCTTCCCGTGGCGGCTGTGATCGCTCCCTCGTCACCGCCTCTGCTCGTACCATTTCCACCGTCCTGTCTCCCTTGTCCACACCCGTGCCTGCCTTCCCCTACCCCGTCGGACTCCGCCCCGGGTTACACCTCCAGCACCTCCAGCTTTACGATTGTCCCGCTGCCTCCTCGAGCCTCCGACCTTGTCCACTCTCGCCCTCACCTCTCTTCTCTTATCACCTCTTAAGTACTCGCTCCCTCGTCACCGCCTCTGCTTACAATCTTTCCACCGTCCTGTCTCCTCCGAACCCAGCCGTGTCGGCCTCCCACTGCCAATGTCGGCACCGTCCCCGCTTCCGACTCCACCCCGGGTAACACCTGTTCCGCCCCCTCGACGATTGTCCCGGTGCCTCCTCTAGTTTCCGACCTCTCCTCCCTCATCACCTCTTCTGTGCACGCTCGCTCGTCATCGCCTGCAGCCACACCCTTGCCACCGTTCTTTCTCCCATAACCATACCCGTGCGTGCATCCCACTGCCGCTGTCGGCTCCGTGCCCGCCCCAGCCTCCGCCCCGGTTTACACCTCCCGCTCCGCACCATTTACGATTGTCCCGCTGCCTCCTCTAGCCTCCGACCCACTCTCGCCCACACCTCTCTTCCCTCATCGTCTCTTCTGTGATCGCTCCCTCGTCACCGCCTCCACCCATACCATTTCCACCGTCCTGTCTCCCTTGTCCTCATCCGTGCTTGCCTCCTACTGCCCCGTCGGCCTCCGCCCCGCGTTATACTGCCCGCTCCGTCCCTTTTACGATTGTCCCGCTGCCTCCTCTAGCCTCCGACCTCGCCCACTCTCGCTCACACCTCTCTTCCCTCATCGTCTCTTCTGTGCTCGCTACCTCGTCATCGCGTCCGTCCAGCCCCTTTCCGCCATTCTGTCTCCCCCAACCCCACTCGTTTCCGTCTCCCATCTGCGATCCCGAACTCTCCCCGTGACCGCATATCTCGCCTGCACTGCCTTCTCCTTCGTTTCTGTGTTTGGACACACTTCTCGCTCCACACCAACTCCATCCTCGCTCCTTCCCTCGCTCATGATGTCCGCCCCGCCTCAACTCCGCCCCCGGCGGTATTCCTGTCCCCAGCCATACCTAACGCCCTCGACTGCCTTCGTCTTTCCGATTCCTCTTGACCAGCCAGCAGCCGTACATTTCGCACCATCCTGCTTCTCCGCGTCCCCGATTCGTAATAACTTTCCATCGCCCCATCTTTCACACCCCCTCGCTCCTACCCTAGCCTCGCCGTTTCGCGGACATCACCTCTCCCCCCAACGTGTCTATGACATCCTCGCTCTTTTCGACATCGTTCCTAGCTACACCATACGCCCCGTCTGCCTTTGTCCCCACACCAGTCACACCTCTTGCCCCTAATCTCCCTCCGCACGCGCCTCCATCCCAGTCCTCGCCTTTCCCCGGCGTCACCTCTTGCTCCGGCCTCACCTCTTGCCCCGGCCTCACCTCTTGCCCCGGCCTCACCTCTTGCCCCGGCCTCACCTCTTGCCCCGGCCTCACCTCTTGCCCCAGCCTCACCTCTTGCCCAGGCCTCACCTCTTGCCCCGGCCTCACCTCTTGCCCAGCCTCACCTCTTGCCCCGGGCCTCACCACTTGCCCTGGCCTCACTCTCTCTTGCCCCGGCCTCACCTCTTGACCCGGCCTCACCTCTGCCCCGGCCTCACCTCTTGCCCCGGCCTCACTCTGCCCTGGCCTCACCTCTCTTGCCCCGGCCTCACCTCTTGCCCCGGCCTCACCTCTTGCCCCGGCCTCACCTCTTGCCCCGGCCTCACCTCTTGCCCCGGCCTCACCTCTTGCCCCGACCTGCTTCCGCTAGATAGTCTCTGAGTTTGGCTGAGCATTGTCACCGTTTTTGAAGCAATTCTGACTAGAAGGTTCTAGGACTCCAGTGGATTTCCGACTCTAGTTAGATAGCTGGTAAGAATTCAACACTTGTCTGGTGGATACTTCTAGTGGCTGGCTGCACTTATTGATAGTTTTCCGTGGTTTCTCCGTTTAATAATTGGTGAGCGGTACTGTAACAAACGGGTGACGGACCACACGCGATCTTTTCTGCCTTGTACTTCTCTTAACCTCTCACCTCACTCACACACACAAACCGACATTCACTATTCTACCTCAGGTGTCGGGAGACTAGTCCTGAGCCTAGAGGTTGATGCGGCTGGGAGATATATCTGTAGAAGGAATCTGCCAGAAGCCGACGTATAGGTCAGCATCGGATCTCACCACCCGGTGTAAAAGGAACAACGCTACCTCCAGGCGTAAAACATTCACTACACTAATGGGACTAATTACCATAGCATCTGACGTGCCTGAAAACATCAATCAATCTATTAACCCAATCCTCAGACCCAACTTTCGCCCGCCCTGCGCTGCCGCTGCACTCGTTCCCACACCTTTCACAACTCTCGACCCAATCTGCCTGCGCGCACGCCTCTGCCCCCGCCCCACCCTGTCCCCGCCCTGTCCCCGACATGTCCTACCCTGTCCGCCGCCCAGTTCCCTGCCCTCTGCCCTGTCCCTACTCTGGCCCTCCCTGTCCCCACCCTGACCCCACCCTGTCCCTCCCTGTTCCCGCCCTGTCCACGCCCTGTCCCCGCCATGTCCCCGCCATGTCCCCGCCATGTCCCCGCCATGTCCCCGCCATGTCCCCGCCATGTCCCCGTCATGTCCCCGCCATGTCCTGTCCTGTCCTGTCCCCGCTCTGTTTCCGCACTGTCCCCTCCCTGTCCCACCCTGTCCCTACCCTGACCCCACCTGCCCCTCCCTGTTCCCGCCCTGTCCCTGCCCTGTGCCCACCATGTCCCACCTTACCCACACTGTCCCCCTGTCCACTATCTTGTCCCCGCACTGTCCCCCTGCCCCCTCCATGTTCCCGCCCTACACCACCCTGTCCCCCTCGTTCCGTCCTATGTCCTTCCTTCCGTCTCCTTGGACACTCCTGGCTTCACCTCATCCCACTTTCCCGCCTGCCTCCGCCCGTACTCCTCCTCCACCGGTGCTCCACAAGGGGGCGGTCGTGCGGACGAAGTAGGCGGTAACGAGGAGGCTGGCGGGCGCACGCGGTGCGGGCTGTGGGGTGGGACGAGAGGGAGGCAGATGAAGGCGCTGTGTGTGGGGAATGAGCGAGCGAGGGATGTTCGCGGGACGTCATGATGTCAGGCGTTGAGGCGGCTGAGGGAGAGGTGAATTTCTAGAGAAGCGTTGTCGGTAACGAGGTGCTGGCGATGTGAAATCTAAGTAAAGAAATTGGAGAGATAAGGGAGTTGGACACATCTGGCAGCAAACTGAAGTTGGCTGCTTCGGAGCACAATGGCGAGAAGGTAGTTTCACCGAGTTTCAAACAGCGAGAGAGCTGAAAATGAGACGAAATTGATTTGAATCTGACGACATAATGTAGAAGGACATGTGTCATGAATAATATAAGGAAAGTAGTGTAAGAATATGGGAGCGTGATAGAGACGAACTGTTATTGAGCAGGACGTGGGAGAGAAAATTTCTGACTTTTAATGTGTTTGAGAAAGAATGAAGTCTAAGGCAACTTCATACAAAAAGGACGGGACGAAAGTGGTTGGAAGAAGAACGTGCAACGAAAACCACAGTTGAGAAACCCAACATGGGAAAGGGCATGGATCAAGAATAGAATTTCGAGGCAGCAAGAGGCAAATAAGGAAAGAATCGTTTAAATTAAGATGAATATTTAAAGTTCAAAAACATGAATGGTTTGTACAGAAGTAAAAGTAATAATTATTGAAAGATTCAGAAGCCAAAGCAGCAGAATTGGAAGAAGAGAAAAAGGAAACGGTGACAGCACTAAGGAAGCGGAGATAACATAGAAGACGAGGGTATGACAGCTGCGGAGGGCCCCATCCACAGAGCAATGAGGAGGAGATAGATACCGTCTTCGGTAGAAAAGGCGTGCAGAAGCGGAGTGAAGTGCTAGGAGAAAAAGAAGGGCGAGCGGGTCAGGACGGGCTTTGACGGGGCGAGGCGGGAGAAGAGCAAGGAGGCGGGGAGAGAGAGCTGGAGATGGGAGGAGCAGAGATGGGAGGAGCGGAGTCGCGCGAAGCGCAGAGGGTGGGAGGGCGGGCAAGAGCCGAGCGAGCCAGGACGGGCTTTAGCGGGGCGAGGCGGGAGAAGAGCACGGAGACTGGGAGAGAGGGTAGGGTTGGAGATGGGAGAGGGAGACGGGAGAGGAGAGGGGTAAAGGTCGGGCAAGAGCGCAGCGAGCCAGGGTGGTGCAGGGCAGGTCGGGCTTTGGCGGGTGAAGGCGGGGCAGGGCGGGAGAAGAGCATGGAGACTGAGAGAGAGGGCTGGAGATGGGAGAGGGGCCGAGGCGCGCGAAGCGGAGAGTGTTCAAGGACGGGCAAGAGCGAAACGGGCCAGGGAGGTGCAGGCCAGGTCGGGCTTTGGCGGATAAAGGCGGGGCGGAGCCGGAGAAGGGCACGGAGACTGGGAGAGAGACAGAGGACTGGGAGAAGCGGCGGCGATGGTGTAGCGGTTAGCGTATTGGACTGCTATACCCAAGTTTGCGGTTTCAAACCCGATCGAAGCCGTGGATTTTTAAAGGCGAAAAAATCCGTCGTACGTCTTCCTTCGGAGGGGAAGTAAAGCCGGCTGTCCCATGTTAGTACATTTACTGCATGTAAAAGAACCTCAATCCTAAATGATGCCTCTGAGCTAAATTCAAATCGCCTGTTTCGTCGCCCAAGTAATACCTTCTTTCTCCCATGATTGGTGAAAGGAGTGTAACGAAATTTGCGTGGTCAGACGGAAGAGCATGCCTCATGGCCTGAGTCTCGCTACGTAAAATAAGGCAAATTCAATTCAATTCAATTCAGGATAGGGCTGGAGATAGAAGGGGCGGAGTCGCGCGAAGCGGAGGAGGTAGAGTGGAGCGGTGCGACGTAGGAGGGGTGGTCGAGAGTGGAATACGGTGAGGTATTTGAGGGGCTTGTTAAAGCGGGTCGGAGTGGGGTGCGATGAAGTTGCGTGGGTTGAGATTAATTGAGGCACGGTATTAAGGGTTGGAAAGAGACAGGGAGTTTGTGGAGAGGTAGGTCATGTAAGACAGTGTGCAATGGAGTGGAGAGTGGTAGATGGGGTGGGATGTGTCGGATTATTGGGAGTGGGGCGGCAAGGAGTATTCTATGGCGGCGATGGGGCATGATGGTTTGTAGTGGGCGGCGTGGGATGGAGTTCAGTAGATTGGAGTGGGATGGGACAGAGTGCTTGGGAGGGGGGAGAAGGTGGAATGTTTTATAGTATGAATGGAGCGTGATGGTTTTTAATATCCAGGATGGGGTGCAGTGGAGCTGAGTAGATTGGAGCGAGATGAGACGGAGTTTTTGGGGTAAGGCTGTGCGGAGTATTGTATAGGGGGATGAAGCATGTGGTTTGTAGTTCGCAGTGAGGGATGGAATAGAGTAGATTGGAGTGGGATGAGACAGAGTGCTTGGGGTGGGACGAGGTGGAGTGTTTTATGGTAGAGGGGAAGCGTGTTGGTTTTTAATAGCCAGGATGGGGTGTGATGGAGCGGAGTAGATTAGAGTGAGATGGGACTGAATTTTTTGGGTAAGGCTGTGTGGAGTATTGTATAGGGGGATGAAGCATGGGGTTTGTAGTTCGCAGTGAGGGATGGAATAGAGTAGATTGGAGTGGGATGAGACAGAGTGCTTGGGGTGGGACGAGGTGGAGTGTTTTATGGTAGAGGTGGAGCGTGATGGTTTTAATAGCCAGGATGGGGTGGTGTGGAGCAGAGTAGATTAGAGTGAGATGAGACTGAATTTTTTGGGTAAGTCTGTGTGGAGTATTGTATAAGGGATGGAGCATGTGGTTTGTAGTTCGCGGTGTGGGATGGAGTATAGTAGATTGGAGTGGGATGAGACAGAAAACGTGGGGTGGGGCTGTGCGAAGTATTTCATGGTAGAGTGGAGCATGTGTTTTGTAGTGGGCGTGTTTTGTAGTGTTTTGTGTGGGATGGAGTAGTGTAGATAGAAGTGGGATGGGACAGTGTTTGGGGTGAAGCAAGGTGGAGTATTTTATGGTAGGGGTGGAACGTGATGACTTTTAATTGGCAGGATGGGATGAACTGGAACGGAGTAGATTAGAGTCGGATGGGACGATGTTCTTGGAGTGTGGCTGTGCGAAATATTGCATGGGGTATGGGGGTTGGAGCGTGTGGTTTGTAGAGGGTGGGGTGGGATGGAGTAGAGCAGATAGGAGTGCGAAGGGAAGGAGTGTTTGAGGTGAAGCGAGGTGGAGTATTTTATGGTAGAGCGTGATAGCTTGTAATGGGCAGGATGGGATGGAGTGGATCGCAGTAGATTGCAGTGGGATGGGATAGAGTGTTTGGGGTGGTGCGTGGTGGAGTACTTTATGGTAGAGCGTGGTCGCTTGTAATGGGGAGGATGGTATGGAGTGGATCGCAGTAGATTGCAGTGGGATGGGATAGAGTGTTGGGGCGAGATATTCTATAGTGGGAGCGGAGCATATTGTTCTGTAGTAGGCAGGGTGTAGAAGAAAGCGGCGCGAGGCGAGGCAGGAACTATGGGGGTGGCGTGTGGCCAGCGCTGGGTGACCCCGATTGGCCCTCTACACGCGGCCTATTCGCGCACGACGAATCGTTTAGAGGCCGAGCCAACGAAACGAAGCGAGCCTCATGCACGCTCCAACTTCGCCCAAGTTTTGAATATAAATAGCTGCTTGAGAAAAGGCTATTGTATTTTCGACGCTTTTCTCCCAGATGTCTATGTTGTTTGATTTTGCACTTCTGCTGTTCTTACTTTTAGATATATTGAATATGAGCCTTAAATTTTAAACTATTCTAATCTCACGTACTCTACTTTGCTTTTATTTTTGTTTATTATCTTTCAATTCGGTTTAGTGTATTCAAAATTTTATCCATTTGCGGTGGTTTATGGGTTAGCAGTTACAAGTTTACTGTAGTGAATGTAATATATAACATTTCGTCCTTCCTCTCTCCTCCAAAACCATCCGTTCGAGACCTGACTTGAGTGAGGACGGGAATGCTTTCATCGAATCCAGATTGTTATTGATTTAATACACTTTTTTGTTATTTAACATCTTGACTATTATGTACTAAACCTTCGACAGCATCCAATAGCAAAATTTTATGTATCTTTTAGTAACGATGGACAACGTACGACACACAGACTACACAACTATTCTAGACAAATGTCATTCAGTACTAAACTATTGATAAAGTACTTACCACTCTAAATAATGTTCATGTTGTATGTAGTATATTAAAAATAATTAATTGCAGTGTTCCGAATTGTACATTCAACTACTTCTACTTACAGCTAGAATATGAAACAAAATAACATTCTAGACAATCTACTATCCAACATACATAATTCCTTGGTAAAATACTAAAGTTGAATGAAAGGTATTAAATATTTAAAATACATTGCAGAGCCAAAGAAAGTGGTACAGCCTTGCGTATTGAAATAAAGAGATCCGCGCTCCGGTCGGCAACGACTATATAAGACAGAGTCTGGCACAGTTGTTTGATCGGTTACTTCTTTTACAACGGCAGGTTATCACAATTTAAGGGACTTTGAACGTGGTGTTACAGTCGGCGCAAGAGGGGGTAGGACATAGCATCTGCGAGGTCTCAATGAAATTCAGATTTTCTCGTACGACCATTTCACGAGTGCACCGTGAATACCGGGAATCCGGTAAAACATCAAACCTCCGGCATCATTGCGGCCGCAAAAAGATCGCGCACGGACGGGTCCGACGACGACGGAGGAGAATCATTACACGTGACACAAGTGCAACCCTTCTGCAAATTGCTGCAGATTTCAATACTGGGCCATCAACAAGTGACAGCGTGCGAACCATTCAACGAGACATTATCGATATGGAGTTTCGGAGCCGATGACCCACTCATGTACCCTTGATGCCTGCACGACACAAACCTTTACGCCTCGCCTGGGTCTGTCCACACCTACAGTTAACTGTTGATGACTGGAATTACGATGCCTGGTCTGACGAGTCTAGTTTCACATTGTTTCGAGAGGATGGACGTGTACGAGTATGGAGACAACCTCAAGAATCCATGGACCCTGCATGCAGAAGGGGACTGTTCGAGCTAGTGGAGGCTCTGTGATGGTATGGTGCGTGTACAGTAAGAGTTATATGGGACCCTGATACGTCTAGATATGACTCTACAAGTAACACGTACGTAAGCATCCTGACAGATCACCTACCATTCATGTCCATTGTGCATCCCGACGGACTTGGGAAATTCCAGCAGGACAATTCGACAGATCACACGCCCAGAATTGCAACAGGGTGGCTTCAGGAACAATCTTCTGAATTTGAACACTTCCACTGCCCACCAAAATTCCTAGACATGAACCATATTGACCATATCTGGGATACCTTGCAACGTGCTGTTCAGAAGAGATCTGTACCCCCATAAGATATTACGGACAGCTTGGCAGGATTCATGATGTCAATTAACAGCACTACTTCATACATTAGTAGAGTCCATGCCACGCCGTGTTGCGGCAATGCTGCATGCTTTCGAGGGCCCTGTATTGAGCAGGTGTACTAGTTTTTTGGCTCTTCAGTGTATAATTCAAACAAATATATTCAATGACAAGCATTTTCTGGAAAATTCCACAAGATCAGGTAAATTTTCAATAATTCATAGCCAAAAGAAATACCACTGTAACTATTATCCAGGCAAAACAAGAGTCAATATTCAAATGATCCCGAGTATGGGTCATGTATCTGGCAGACTATGTTTATGTCACGGCGCATTGCGTCATACGTGTTGTATTTCCTTTCTCGCGGAGAGTCGAGATATGGAAAATCGTAATTAAATTTCTATAGACAACAATCGACAAACTCATCCACGCGGAGAGGCTGCGGGCCAAACTGTTCTGCCGAGAACCGAACTAATTAGCTAATTATTCTCTATTCAGTTAGCATTATTACTTTCCAACATCATGGTATATAGAACAACTTGCATTGAATATATAGATCGGATAAAATTACCGAGGTACCGATAGCTGTGGTTTTGTTCCAGTAGTCAGACCCATCATTAATTGCATGATAAATGCGTTCATTCATAACCACAAAACGATAAAATAGAATAATTACCCTGCCTCTCTCTACATCTCGAACACTGCGAGTGGTGGGTGAATTTTATTCACAATGGAATGGTATTCAATAAGGCCATGAAAAAGCAGAATGTATTTTCTGTTTCAGATTGATAAAGTGTTTATTCAATTCATGCTTTTTCAAAGGTTTTGTGGATTTAAGATATCGATAATCTCAATTTTAGGGATAAATACTCCTAACACATTAACGCAAATGAGTAACAGACCATTGTGTTAGAAAGGAAGCAGCAGCACAATAAGCTTTCACGAAATATTAATTGGATTAGAAATTATAATAATATTTTAATTTGAACTTCATATCTTTTCTAGTCTTCAAGTATTGTCTAGTAAAAATAATATATATATATAGTTAATAATAAGTTTCTACAACATTGTATTTTCCCTCATTTTCACAAGGTTTAGTAATTAATATATTTTATGAAACATTCTCTTTTATAATAGTGAATATAATAAAATGTTGGTGTTGTAAAAAGTAGAAATATGTAGTTCATATTATTTGCATATTTATTCGTAACAGCATGGCAGAAAATGTATTGCCTCTACATATTTTTTAAATATTTCAGAAGAATTATTCGAAACCTATGATTGTCACGTGTTTAATAACCATTTTAGATATATTTTTAAGCTCCACAAGTGCTGACTGATATAATTACCGCATAAAAATGTTTCATGCATTTGTGTGTCGAGGAAACAATTTTCATAAAATTAAAACTTTGATGATTTGTCACGAAAATTAGGAAACGTGTTTATGTGTTTATTTACAAATCTCTTAAATCGTGTTCTCATAAATTGATCATGAGAAAATAAAATTTAGGTAAAATCCGCATGAACAGATTTACCTTGTTACTGCAAAAAAGAGAAAATAGGTGAGTATGGCTTAGAAAGGATCAAAGTGACATTTCGGAAAATAAGTAAACATCAAGCTTACTTCAAAGAAGTACCCTTTCGCCGTGACAGCTGTTGAGTCACGCTTCTTCCTGAATGTTAATTGATGACTCCTTTCAAGACATCATTGATGGTAACGAATTACGTGGTAAACATATGCACTTCACGCTCAATACTCCCTTTAAAATGAACATAATACGTATCATAAAAAGGTGTAATTTAAAGCTTATCAAAACGATTTATTAAATAAACAAAAATATCTTGGCAGGTCGTAATTTTAACTCTACAGTTGCTGAGTATAAGTATTCAAGTTCTTATCTAAACCTACATATTTAAGTACATTTACCATTCAACCAAAGAATTACTTTTCGTGACGAATTATCTTTTTACCTTGCGAGATCGCCTGAGCAAATATCAAAGCCTTAAACCAGTGAACCAACTACAAAAGAACGAAGGAAGGAAGGAAGGGGCGCCAATTGACATGGTAAAAAGCACACTACCTACCATGGTAAAAAGGACAATACCTCTAGTTACGTATATTATCAGCAGAATCCAGGACCCTTTTGAACCCTTCTAGGACCAACTTCTAAGTATTTAAATAAAATGAATACATTTATGCTACATTCGTGAATCCCGGAACTATTAATGCAAATGTGGTTAGTAAATAGCAGTACTAATGGCTGATGTGAATACAATGATTTATTCGTTCAAATTAAAATGGTCTCCCACTTCATGAATGTTTAAGTTTATAAAGAGCGGAAAATATATAATATGATAATGAATTTGATCACAAAATAACTACTTTTATTTATTGTTTAAGAATGTCAACTTTAATTTCAATGTTATGCAAGGATTTGAACATGGCAAATAAAGTTATTTTTCCTAAACTAAATTGAGAAATCTTAAAAAATTCATAAATGTTTTCCCGCACAACATCACGTGTAAAGCTTTGCCTAAAAGGATTCCTCTATCTGAACATAATATTGTCAGTCAATTATATTATTAAGGCTTAAGTTTTCTGAAGCTGTTGGCACGATCGCGAAATTTGACTTTGACAAATTATGAAAAGAAACAGTACTTTGGGAAGGGTTGTAGCGAGCGTGTATACCAAGGAGGGTCTGTTAAAACAAAACTGTAATGTTTTAGTGTTTGTCATTTATCAAATAGTACATTGACAAATACAAGGATTTATTTTATCGGCACACATGCTAGCATATAAGCTCACAATAGTGCTTAAAATGGGAAATACAAAATACAGGCAATGCGTGAGAGAACAAAAGTTTGACTGGCTCCCTGCCATTGCAGGACAAAACGGAAATTCCCACTGCAAGGCAATAATATAAATGGATAAAGAACGTACATACAAAAAAAACAAACGTTTTACTAAATAGAAATTCCGATATGCACACACTGGGAATAAGTAGGTCCGCTGAAGAGAAAGTTCTACGACGCTTAAAAGTTCGATTTAGAAGGTAATACCCGTATATCTTTTCAAAACTTTACACCCAAAAACTTCTGGAGAAATAAAAACATTATCAACATTTTAAATCCATCCACGTTACAGGACTAATAAGATGCTCTCTACTCCGCCTAAAACATTATGTTGCTGTATGTATTAGATTGTTTTATTTATTACATATTCAGTTGCTATTAACTATTTTCCACTACCTTTTATTTACCAAACGACGAATTATTTAGTGACCTACGGATTATTTACTCTCAATGCTCTGCTTCAATTGAAAAGTTTATGAGAGGTAAAGGAAACACAACAGCATATTAAAAGAGAAGAAACAAATATTAATATTTTCGGTATTATTACTACTCATTCAGGAGCTCATGTGTATTTGGATAGACTTACAAATACATTTTTAATATAAATAAAACTTAACTTATCTTTTGACTCTTTTAAATTATAAATAGCACAAACAGAAAAAAACGGATTCTTCAATTCTCGTCGTAAGTGATCATGTGAAACAATCATCACAGAAACCATAATGACCTCACCGCATAACATCCTGTCTTTCTTTCGCTTTAGGAAATATCAAAGGAACAAGCAAGTTGACCGGCACCCCCTCAAGCAGACTCATTTGAAAAGAAGCACATTCTATTTGCAATGTGGCATCGGACGCTTTCATTCCGCCAGGCAACAAATGATATTCTTTCATCACGCATGTTTGCATTGGAGCGTATTGCTCACAACATAATTGAATCTTCTATTTCAGAGGCAAGCGTTAATAAATAGTTAATTGTGCAGTATTTTTTCTAATGAAGTACAGGGAAGTTTTTTTTCTATTCAAATTATTGAGATGTATAACACATCCAGGCATAAAATGAAAACCCTTTCCAAAAATGTAGTCTGGTGATAGACAGTATTAAAGATATTATTACTATTAAAGTCATAGAGCTTTTAATAATAGGATACATCATATCTTTGTGGAGACACCTGCTTGGCACCTCGAACAAATTACCTTGCACATCTTTTTTCACAAGTTATATTTCTTTTCGGGTTAATAACATTAGATTATCACCATGATTCACAGAAATGTCCTGTTTTATTAGGCAATCCACTTCACGTTTATTCAGTACACTGTTAATACAGTCCAGCAAGCCTTGGGATTGCCATGTGGCCATGAGACAATCTAGTTACTGGGAAAAGAAAGAAAATAGGAGAAGAATACCAATGAGAAACACGAGAAGTTAAAGAGAAGTAGGAAAAGATAAAGAAGAACAAGAAGATTGAAATGAGAACACGAACAAATAATAATAAATAGAGAAGAAGATAAAGAAGGAAAAAAAGAAAAAGGAAGATGGAGATTATCAATATCCATATGAAGAAAAAGAAGAAGAGGAAGAAAAAGAGAAAAAAGAAGAGGCAGTTTTAACTTGGCCTAATACCGTTTTCCGTATTCAAGGAATTAATTATGTATTCCACGAATTAATTTTTCTTGCTTTTGAAGACTCCGTACACCAGACTCTCAATAGCTCGTAGTTTAAAATATGTTTGAAAAAACTAAATGACAGTTCCGACCCTGTGTATATTACTTGTGTTGGAATCTGGTAAGACACATATACTCGATTAGCAAGCTAATTGAAACTTGGCCCTGTACAACAATGAAGTGGTCCAAGCAGCGACATTTGACGTATTTCATATTGGCCAACACAGGGAACCTTCATTTTGAGATCGTCTATCAAGAATTAATGGACCAGTTAGTGCACAAAACTACATAAACTTAGGTGTCACTTTTTGATGTCGCTACACTCACTCTGGAAAACAAAATTCTCTACCGCTTCAGAAGATAACAATCACATTTAAATTAAGAGAGCACAACCAAATAGAAAGAATTCACATTCAGTTTGGGATTATACATTGATATTGAAAACAATCCAACCATGTTGATAAGATGATTGATAAAAGAAAGAAAAGAAGAAGAAGAAGAAGAAGAAGAAAGAGAAGAATGAGAAAGAGAAAATGAAGGAGATAAAGGCGAAGAAAAAGAGGACATAAAGGAGAGTAGAAGATGGAGAAAAGAATAAAGGATAAAATGGAAGACAAGAAAAGGGATATCAAATAAGAACAATAGAAAAAATACAGGAAGAGAATATGAGGAATACAGGAAGAGAATACAGAATATGAATTTAATTTGGTTTTTCAATCCTTCAACCAGTCAATAGATATTCAAAAGTTTTATACTTGCTTCATTTCACATTTGTGGAGGTTTATTCTCAATTTGAACGTGCTTTTCACAAAGTACGTGTTTGGTAACTATTTCACTATGTGTAGCCTCAAATTCAAGGTGTTTGTTCTCATTCTAGCAACACATGGCTTCAATTTCAATGTATTTGTCCTCATTTTGAAGATGAAAATATTTATAATAAGAAAAAACGCATGGTGTTACAGGAGGGGGGGTTAAAAGTTCAAAATATTAAAATCACATACAGACACTTGCAGTTTATTAACCAAAATTAATGGTATTTGTGATTAGAATTCTTTCAAATGGTTTTCAATAAAGTTTTTGAAATTCTTAATTGTTTAATGTGGCAACAGAAAATTGTGACAAATAATTATCCCTGAGACTCGAACCAGCGACTCTTCCTTCTGAAACGTTGTGTCTCTACCCGATTTCTAGCCACTTTGCCCACAGGGCTGTACAAAGAATTAGTTTTTTGTCATAATCGCATAGTTGGGAGAGGGGGTCTCGAAAGCAGAGCAGAGAATGGGAGTGTTGGTTGATTGATTAATTGATTTTTTCGTGTTTCCGGGCGCGTCAACTGCTCTGGTCATTAGACCCGTTTGTGTAGTGCATGTTTTTTCTCGGGAGTTAGCTGTGATCTTCCCCCGCTGGATGGCGAGATACGGCGCCGACCTACCGTCGGCTAGTAGGGTTTCCCCCTAACCAGGACTCTCCCACCAGCGGGGCACCGCCCCAGTCGGGACAAGCTCTAAGCTCCCGACTAGACTCCCGGGATGTGTGGTAGTGTAATGCAGGTGTGTTTGTGTGTGTGTAAGAGGTGAGGATAGGACAAGGAAGAGGAAGGAAAGATCGCGCGTGGCCCGTGGCCCGTTTGGAAGGGTACTGCTCCGGCATTCGCCAGGCGTTGATCGGAGAAACCATGGAAAACTACCGATTAGAGCAGCCGGCCGCTAGAATTCTCCTCCAGACAGCGACTGAATTCGACCTAGCTGACAAGCTAATGTCGAAAATCCTGCCGCCGTGGGGAGTGGGAACCTAGGACCTCCCGGTCAGAGGCGCTGCAGTGACATCCGTTGATGCACTGAGCTACCGCTCCCGGTGGGAGTGTTGGTGTTCAGGGGAGTGGGGTGGAGGTGGTTGTGGGGGTGGCGCTGGGCAGTGGCGGTTGCCGTGCGGACGATGCCACTTCAATTGTAATTTACGAGCAGCCTCTCGCGAGGTCGAGATATCCTATGCGCCCATATCAGAAGCGCTCGTGTCACTATTCGAGTATCTGTCTTGCAATGTGGCCACAAAGCTATTAATTTGCGAACAATTTATTTAGGTACATCTCCCATCACATTCCCTGACATTGTTTTATTTGTTTAAAAACGAAAACGTTTTCCCTTAAAAAAGAGCATTATTTATTTACGAATGCATTTAATACAGAATACTTCCTCTGCAGTCGATTTTTTAGAATCTAATTAAAGTGTAAAATGATGCAGAGCAAAAAAATCGCACAATTGATACTAAATTGTCTATGAATTTTTTAACCTGTTCTCATACATATTACTGGGAGTGCAAATGAAAGCAAATCCATGTAAATGAAAGTTTGCTCACAAAATAAAACAGGGTGATAAATTATTTAGTTTCAATTAGTTCATAAATGTATTATTACCGTAGACATATGGATATTACATTTAACATCAGGAAATGTTGGGTAAACATTCATTTGATTGTACTGAGAATGAGACTAGCAAAAACCTATCTGGGCATTTTTACTAGAAAATTAAAATAAAAATTAATCAATTTTAAATGTTTGAAACAAAACAGTACGAAAGTAGATTTTTGACGTGCGTTGGACATAATTGCCACTTCAGAATATATAGTCATTTCCAGAATCTCTTTTTAAATTTTAATAATCAATATATTTGAAATTCACATTTCATTTCGTACTCTTGATTTAATAAAAAAATAAATTAGGCTTTGGAGTGCAACCTCACATTAATGGTCTGTTGCTAAGATCGATACCATATGCACTTTAGAAGCTGAGAGGGATTGGTAGATATTACTTCTTACCAACATAATTCATTATTATTGAATTACTCTCTATCACATAACCCAACCCCATTCGTGATCGACTTTCGATGTCGGAAGGAGAATCTAAGCAAGATCACGATCGGGAATCTCCGGAATCGAGGGAATTTCATAGTTTGATTGTTCGTGGTGAGAGTGTTTGAGCAAAGTTTGCTTTAATGAGATGATAAGTTTTAAATTTCTTCAAACAATATTTCTTTTTACAAAGAAGTACAGCAGTACCAAGAAATACATCACCTAGGCATTAATATTAGTGTGGAAGAGAATAATTCGAGTTATTTGGTATGCAGAGGACTGCGGTTCTTTTCTCTTTGCTTTAGAATTACTAAATATATGTCGCTTTTTAGATTTATTGTAATCATTTCCTTAAATATACTCTATGAAATCGTTTTCTGTATTTTTCCTAACAAGCTATTCGACATCAAAACATTTTTGGCAAAAAATACTGGAAATTATGCGTTGGACAGGCTCGAGGTTGTTTCATGTTAATGGCGAAGGCCAGAAGGTCTCGTCTTTAAGTTGGACACGCGTAGCAAAGCATCAAGTGGGTCTTAGAAGTATCCAACCCATGGTGTAACCATTCGTTCACTGTAGTTGTTGGGTAGGTCACAGTATCGTTGAAGAGATTACGTTGTCGTTCCCCATGTTTTTGCGGAGTGAATCAATTCTCTAACGTAGGATTCATTAAGGGTTAAGAACTTAACTTTTATTTTAGCACGATGATTAGTGAATCTAACTCATACATCACGAAATGGGACGCAGCAAACATTCGGAAACGCATCTTCTAAAATTGCTTAAATACAATGCGAAACGTCCGTGTTGTTCAAATGATCCTTGAGATAAACCTTGGTGCATAGATTCGGCGACACGTATCGGATTTTGGGCAGAGGATCCTGCCCAGCGTCGTCCTGAATGAGTCTTGAGAAATGGAACCAACAAATACTCTCCTTTGGCCTCTTCTTTAGAATACACCGTCTTAAGTGGCTCAGGGCATCAATTAATATGCCTGCCCTAAAATGCCTCTGACTGGGAGGTTACTAGGATTCGAGTCCTGACGCTGGCAGAATTTTGGGCATTAGCTAAAAAGTTAGGTAGAGGCTAACTGCTGCCTGAACAAGAATTCTAGCTGTGGGTTTTTCTGAACTGGTTGGTTGGTTGTTAATGATTCTGGGCGCGTCAACAGCTTAGATCATTAGTCCCATAAGTGTTGTGGATGTTTTTTTTCCCTTGGGAGATGGCTGTGATGTTCCCCCGCTGGATGGCGAGATCCGGCGCCGACCTATCGTCGGCTAGCGTTTCCCCCAAACCAGGACTCTCTCATCAGCGGGGCACCGTCCCAGCCTGGAGAAGCTCTAAGCTCCTGATCGGTCTCCCGGAATATGTGGTAGTGTAGTGCATGTTAGTGTAAGTGTGTGTGTGTGTGTGTGTAAGGGGAGAGGATTGGACAAGGAAGAGGAAGGAATGATCGCACGCGGTCCGTGGCCCGTTTGTTAGGGTACTGCTCCGGCACTCGCGTGGTGTTGATCGGAGAAACCACGGATAACTACCGATCAGAGCAGCCGGCCGCTAGAATTCTCCTCCGGACAGCGACTGAGTTCGATCTCGCTGAAAAGCTAGTGCCGAAAATCCTGCCGTCGTCTGCACTTTAAACTAAGACCTCCCGGTCAGAGGCCCTGCAGTGACATCAGTTGATGTACGAAGCTACCACTCCCGGTTTCTTCGCGGTAGTTTTCCGCGATCAATACCAGACGAATGCTGGAACAGAACCCTAGCAAGGGCCACAGACTGCGCGCGATCTATCCTACCTCTTCCTTCTCCTATTTTCATCCATTACCTACACGCACTTAGACTTCTATGCATTACACTTTCGTCACTTTCTTTCACGATGTCGGCAGACCAGTTGGGAGCTTAAAGCTAGTCCTGACAATGAAGATGCTCTGTCCCTGGGTAGGGAAACCCCCACATGAAAGGTCTACGGTGGATCTCACCATCTATCGGAGTGAGATCATTGCTACCTCCTGTAAAATCAAACACACTATTTACTGGACAAATAGGAGTTGACGTGCCCGGAAACCCGAAATAATAAATCTTTTGGATGCCTCAAGAATTGGTTACTTTTAATTCTAATACCCATTAAGATAGTTGCATCTGTAGTTAATTCTCTTTCCCTCGTTACTTAATAAATAAGTTTTCTCCTAAAACCGATGGAACTATTTACCCACTTTTGAAATAATATATGATAACATTTGTTGTTAATTTGTCACAAACATGCAGCACAAATGCGGTACATCGTGATTTGTACAGGAAGTGTTATACAGCGTTTTGTCCTGTCACTTTCATTTGTCACAGGCCAAAAAATAAATGGTTTACATAAATACTATTCGGAATGCACATCCACCGTTGCCGATTTATATCTAAATAAATGTTTTTGTTTATTGATACAAACTTCGAAAATCGCCTCACAATTTTTAACGTGCAAAATATTCTTTTCTTGACAACTTCGAGAGAAAGACCGTTAAGTTTCGATTTTGTTTCAAGTACATCCGGCTACCAGCGAAACGGAGGAAATTTAACATCGCAATGATTGTTCTCAAATAGCAGCGATAAAGAACTCAGCTAGAGTTTGTTGAGACGATAAAAGTAAAATATCCTTTCCTTCGCTACGTGGTCAAAGAGAGCAGTAGTAATAGTTTAAGCCACATCGTTCTCATACCCTTAAGGAATCTTATCACAAAACCATCCATCAACATCTGTTCCAAACAGTCTCAAATTCCTAACATACATTCATGACATTCAAACTTGATAGAAATACAAATCACACTACTAGAATAAAACATCTTTGTTCTAAGAAATGCATTTATCCTACAACGAAGTCAAAAGTTATGGTTTCCTCAACCACTCTAATATATATTCGGTTGATATTAAGTAAGTAGTTAGCATGTAGACCAACAATTTGTATGTGAAGATGTATTAAAAATTGAATAATATAAAACACCTAAAGTAAAATAAAAGAAACGACGCCGTCAGATGGAAGGAAATCGTTACGGGCGTAACGCAGTATTGTGCGCCAATATACTTATTGTTTCAATATTGACTTTATTGATATCCAGAAAGATTGTGAATCAATAAAATTCAAGAGAAAACTTAAAATAATTTTATTTGAATAAAGCAAAACCAAATTTTTAAAAAAAATGTTTAAGCTGAATGTCTAATTATAAGGACACGGTACAAGAGAAAACAAGATAATATTATTTCCAATCTCAACTTACATCAAATTTAAATAGACCTACTTTAGACACCAATAAAAAATACCAAGTGTTTCACTTTAATGTTAAGTATTGCATTCAAATTCTTTAGTCAGAAGTTGAATAATAGAGAATATTTCCGAACAAAAATTTAACTATATTGTTCATTTATAGGGTTTTCGTAAACGTCAGAGCTCAACTTAACATTTCAGAATTAATATACTTAAATCATATAAACATATCAAAAATAAGCATTATTTCTTATTTCAGAAAAATTACATTACAACGGGAAAATACCAAACTAAAAACTTAAAAGATATATTAATTCCAGTTTCAGGAATAGTCAAGGTTTCATTTCACTCTAAGATCTCTGCAATTCTGAGAGATTGCTGTCGTAAATTAATAAGTTTTTCGAAATACGAAATTAAATAACGATTCTCACAAATCAAACTCCCCCTCCGTCTTCAAACACCATGAATAGACAATGCTTCAGAAGCAGAAATCCCGTAGTAATTATTTTATAGTAGTATGACATTTATAAATAGATTTCGGCACCGGTAATAAATATTTAAAGACAATGACATCTTGCGAGATCTTTGCGGGGCGTTGCTCTTAGGTCGGGCCTTGAACTTCAAACGAGAGCGCCAGCCCTTCCGTCTGCTAGAAAATCAAAGGCGCCCCTCTTGCGTCCTGGAATTCGAGGTGCTTGAGAGAGTCTGCAGCGGCATTCAAAGAGAAATGCGTCTCTTTTTCTCCTTCTCCATCAGAATGCGCTCTCAAAAAGGAAACCGGAGACACTGGTTAAGAGGTCCCGGTGATTCGCTTTGAGTGTCACTCACTCGAGGAAGTCTACATGAAGCGTGACGCGCAACCTGGAACACTTTTACACAATGGAATAGTTGAAGCTATTGAGTTCCATGCGATACAGGCACGTTTATTATTTGATAAAGTTTGAAAAGAAGAAATAAACATTTTAAACATCTAAGGTCGACGAGTAAGCAAAGTTTTCACTTTCAAATTTTGCTAGCTATTATTCGGTGTTCACTAATTATTAACGTAGTTCGCTAGCTATTATCCGGCGAGGTTTTCTAACCGTCTGTGGTTGCATCTATTTTCCACACGATTTAAATCAAAGGGTAGCTGTTTCTTGAAGTTCTAACAAGTAATGTTGAAGTCCTGACAAGCAAGACTCCACCCGCGAATTTTTTCAAATTAAATAGTTTTATTTGTGCTTTGTAAATACATTTGTAATAAAAAACATTTTAAAAATATTAAAGAAGCTCGGTTCATACAGAGTTTTACAAAAATGTACTGATTAAAAAACTTGTTTAAACTTTTGTTTCATTACGAAGTTGTTATCGTCATTCTGATGATCTTGAATCATCAGATTCAAGTGCATCGATTCATGTAAATGCCGTAAAATTACTAAAGTAATTAACAGCGATTCGTCCATGAACTCGTACGTTAATTAAAACAAAAAACCCAAACAAGTGTGTGTTTTTTTCAGATGAATTCTAAAAAAACCACTACGCGTTTTTCTAGAACACTTCTGAAATATACTCAAGGGAAGAATCTAAAATTTGTGCCAATTTATACAGCATATCGAGAGGTATCGTGCAAGCTCTTGATAATTTGTCTAGGTGCAGTGATTCATACAAAAGACGTCTCATTTGCTTAAAAAAACAAAAATAACCCGTTGTTTAGCCAAATTTACAATTTTTGGGGGATGGATAAGCAAGACAAAAGAAAGGTCAGTTCCCCGTCTGGAGACAGGGAAGCGTGGCATGATATCTCATTTGTTTCCATGGTTGGACCGGAAGTAGTCTGTGACGGACAGGCGGGCGGGCGGGTGGGCGGGCGGACGGACGGACGGACGGACTGTCAGACAGACGCAGGATACTCGATTACTAGGTAATGATGAAAGAAAATCGATTATGTGACTGATGCAAACGCCCAGAGAGATATTAAGTGTCATTTGGGTTAGACTTCAGAAAAAGAGCAGCGCTCTTACCCTCGACCGTTAATGTTGTATTGTGTAATTGGCATTTTAGGGTCGGTTTAATCCGACTATACCCAGGTAGCGGAATTCCGAGGTGTGGGTCCTGTTTTTAATTATTATCAACGCCTGCGGGGGCGGTGGAGATAAACGCAAGTATGGCGTATTCCCTTCACCGTATCTCGCATAATTGACCTGTCTGAGCTTTTCTTTCGTCACACAGATGTAGGGATGATGGTAATGGGAAGCTACAGTTCTATTTTTTCTCCGACTGTAAATCGAACCCGGATTCAAATAGTCTACTTTTATTAATTTAATGATTTATCTAATCACATACTCTACTTCGTTGTACAGAAATATCAATATTCATTTCCTAATGAAGATTCGTAAGGAATGTATGTCTGAAATTACTTCAAGGAAATTAATTTCAAAATTACTTCAGCTTTTTGAATCCAGTCTAATCACAAAACAGAGTATTGCACATGTCACCTCAGAAAATATGCTGCTGCAACTGCTTTAATATGTTGCTAGATATCGCTACTAGTAACATGTTTCTTTGCATGTCCCATTCGTGCATTTTTATGTGTGCTGCCGTATTAACGTGATGGTTATTTCGATTGTTCTTGTCCCAAAAATTTCCATTATTCATGCAAAACTTGCAAATCAGTACAATTCGTGTATTATGAAGGAAAAACCTTCGTTTCTCCGAAAGTAAATTTCCCTGTTATATCATATATTTTACCTATATACACTTGAGAAATAAAAAATTCCGCAACGAGACGCCAAGAAAACCATATAGTTCCGCCAGTAGATGGCTGAGTGGCATCTTCTTCAATTCATTTTCGTAGCCAAACATTTCTACAAGACGTATTATTCGTTGCTAAGTGAATGTTGTCAGGTGTCCAACAATTCACTACTCCTACATTCAACACTACTCCAAACAGTGCATTTTCGAAGCTAAAAAATAAGTCAACGATTAATGTTTTTCCTTCAACTAAGATAATGAGCTTCTAGAGGTGCATGTAGCCTACACTTGAGTGCGACACTCTCAAAGGTTTTCATTCCGAGCGTTTCTCGCCAATGGATATTGTTCGGAGAGTAGGCGACAGACAGCAGTGTGCTGATCACCGAGAGCGTTCACCATCTGAACCAGTCACCAATGGCCAAGACTGTGCACACTCCCACAAACATGCTCTGAAATTTCGACTTGTGTTCGGAGAGCAGAGTGATCAGATAATTTAGAGGCGAAAACGTGCAAGTACGACAGAGGGTCTCATTAACATTGATGCAAAAAGGTCATTTTCTATTTTTCTGGACTGTAGCCCATCATAGCGATCTGATTGGAAAAATATTAAGTATAAAATAGGGCATAGAATTCATAGTTGTTTAGAGGAATTTCAAATATTAGAATTAATTCACAAGTATTTCACAAAAAATGGAAGATGAGACGTTCGTAAATTTATATCTTCTTGAATGTCTCTTGAAATTTACTTAATTTCTGTCGGTGTACCCTTATTTTTAATAATTAAATTTATTTTCACTCAATAAAAGAATTTGGATTGCTTATTTTTATATTTATAAAATGTATAATTTAATACCGATATACATTATAGCTTTTATGATCTTTATATTTTAATATGGATATTTTCCTTCGATTTTTTATTGAATTATGTAGCAAATTAGTAAAATTTGTTAAAGCTGCAGTCAGTTTATAATGTGTATTCTGAAGTAGTATGTTTTCACACCTTCGGAGGTCTAGTTTAGTTTATGTGGCAGGTGTTGCGAGTTCTACCCTGCAAAATAAAATTTAAAAACTTGATAAAAATACCATGATGTTTTCGTTCCTAAAGCTCGCAAAACAAGATTTTTAAAATTATATATAAATGCAGCGTTTTCAAGAGAGGAATATAAATACACGAAAGCTCTACCATCACTCTCTCAATCTGTGACGTGTAGCACTCGAGAGCTAAATGCGTACCAGTAGACAGACTTCTGAGAGTTGGTCTCGAAAGTGCGCCGCGAGTTCACTCGGAGAGTCATCTATTCCGGGAATCGCTCGCAAGGGGACACGGTTTTTCGAGCTTCTCGTGAGACTAGCTTCCACTAGTTACTCTCCAGTAAACCTTAATCCTCCCAGCGTGCAGATCGGCTAATCTTTTTCGAAATACAGCAACTAAAAACTTCGCACTAGGAATCTGTGCAAACTCTTTGCTTTCTTTTTGTTGGCTGACGTCTCAGAGGTGTCAGACGGATAAACTGAATGCCGTCTCAAAAACATTGCGCTTTTCTAGCCCTTCGACAGACGACCTCGCCACACAAAAATTACATTAACACTTCTTGCAAGAAAGCACACAAGGAAACCAATGTAACAAATTGCTAAAGTAAGTAAAAATATTTTCTGGGCGATTAGAAATTTCTGAGTGATCACAAATTTCTGGGCACGCATTGATCTAACCAATGTTTTCTGACTAGCGGTAGAATGCGCAGTTGGCTGTCCTGCTTATGCGCAGTATTTCCCTTCATAAGGCGTGACACATTCGCACTTCAACGGTTGCCGAGTGCATAGATATCTGGCGCAAACTTTACGATTAACGAAGACAATAACTTGCTGCCATTTAGCAATGTTCGTATTTCTTAAAAGTGATACTGTTGCTGATCGTATTTATTCAAAACGTTACTGTTGCTGCTCAGTACCTCAAAAAGTTTTGTGATAGGAAATTACGTTGAGCGACTAAAATATTCTAATCAAGAAGTGCAAATAGTCTTAAAAAAGACAATAGTACCAAATTATGCATTGATATCCGCGAGTAACTGCAATTAACTAGTTTTGCCAATATATGCCCTCTATAATTTCATATATTCCCCTTCTTGCAGTCTGAAATGTACTTTCTTGCACAAAGCATTTCCTTTGGTCGCGATGAAAAAATAACACGTAAGTGTATTAAAACTAACACGTAAGTGTATTAAAACAAGATCTCTAATGATGATGCATTTCCAATGATAATACTACAGTAAAATAAGAACCTGATGAACATGAGGACTCCGAAAACAACTCTCCTGAATCTGCTTTGTTCGTTGCACGTTTCAGACACACACAGTACGAACCCCTCCATTCAGAGGTGTTTCAGCCATCTCGCCCTCTACTCCGTTAAAAGTCACTCTGGCAACGACATCTTTCTAAACTTTGTCCTTTGTGGGGCAGAGTTCACGTTAACGCAATGAGACACGCTAATCCGCTGGCCAATGTCAGACGCGGGATGGCTGAGTCCGCTACCTGTACGCCAGAGTAAAGAGCAGATGCGGTAGCGATACGCATTACGCAATCCTACCTTGGGTTGATTGATTGATTGATTTTTTCGTGTTTCCGGGCGCGTCAACTACTGTGGTCATTAGTCCCGTTAGTGTGGTGCATGTTTTTCGGGAGATGGCGGTGATCTTCCCCCGCTGGATGGCGAGATCCGGCTCCGACCTACCGTCGGCTAGTGGGGTTTCCCCCTAACCAGGACTCTCCCACCAGCGGGGCACCGCCCCAGCCGGGACAAACTCTAAGCCCCCGACCGATCTCCCTGAGTATGTGGTAGTGTAGTGCATGTTAGTGTCAGTGTGTGTGTGTAAGGGGAGAAGATAGGACAAGGAAGAAGGAAAGATCGCGCGCGGTCCGTGGCCCGATTGGTAGAGTACTGATCCGGCATTCGCCTGGTGAAGATCGGAGAAACCACGGAAAACTACCGATCAGAGCAGCCGGACGGTAGAATTCTCCTCCAGGCAGCGACTGAATTCGACCTAGCTGGAAAGCTAGTGTCGAAAATCCTGCCGCCGTCAGGACCTCTTGGTCAGAGGTGCTGCAGTGACATCAGTTGATGCACTGAGCTACCGCTCCCGGTCCTCCCTCCCTTGGGGTTCAACATGATCGACCACAACCCTCTCACGTACCCATCTGTTTCAACGCCAGGGCGCCGGAGCATCTGAATGTCCGATACGGCATGGAAACTGCACGAAATGGCCACGGGTCACGAGAATATCCACCATGCTACAAGCTGCCAGCTCTCTCATTACATTCAAATCGTTTAATAGAAACAATTGTTAGAACAAAAATCGTACATTAACTCTAGGAGGTCTAAGGGAGTACATTTTGTACCCCAGGACATATTTTTGTCATTTTTTTCAGTTCGGGTTACTATCTGTATGACATTCTTTTTCTAGCTAAATATTTACCCAAATATACGAAAATGTGCTCAGTAGAAAAAAATTTAATAACTATTTATTCCTGGAAATACAATTTTTTCGACAATGGGTTCAAAAATGTACCTCTTTAGTACTCCGTTTCAGATGTGCCAGTCAATTATTCTACATTTTTTTTGCACGCATCGTTAAGAGAGGTTTAAATTTATGTTTTATTACTCGTAGTTGCGTTGTTTTCCAATATATCACACGGACTTATTGGGGAAACTTCCATTTTGGCGAAAATTCTGTGTACGGTCTAGGCTCAAGTACTGTTAAGAGACCGACAGAAAGGCGGGACTGACTGATTAACGGATGGACGGACGAACGGATCGACGTACGGATCGATCCACAGTACACATATTTTCGTGAAAATCTCAACATCGATTTTTACACAGCTCCCAACTGTACACAACTTTCTCTGTACTATGTGCACGAGAAACTGAATGTGTAAGTGAAACAATACTTCAATCTAATTGCTTCAGTATGTTTATTACTGGCATTTTCACATGGTTGCATTTTCAGTCAATACATTTAAAATACGTAATAATCAATACTTAAGAACAAAATTTACAGCAATTGGAACAAAGAAACCTCTTACTGTAATGTATTCACTCTTATAATAATTTCAATAAAGTACAGGAATAACACATGACCCTTGCAGGAATTGCATGAATGTTAATTTTCTCTTCAATAATATATAATTATACTCTTTGATTTGTTATCTTAACAGATTCTGAATTATGTATTTGTAAGAGTGTATCAGGTATGAGAGGACATAAAATTCTCAGGAATTTTTATCTGAATTCTTAAATGTTTCGAAGAAATCTGTCATCCACTTTATTACAGTAGATTCAAGCTTGCAGATTTTCTCAGTATTGTCAGGATTTCAATTAAACTTGTATTCTGATAACCAGAGACTACACACACATATATTCTAAAGTTTGCATATATAGTGTAATTTGAATACTAGTTCATGTGCAATTGTGCATTCTTATTCAAATAAAAATGCCGTGTTTTTTCACGTTGCTCTCTTAATGTAAAATACACATTTCCTGGAATGGAAATTCATTGTCATTCATGAAATATAAAGAAAACTACGTTGCTTTCTTTTTCTTCATATGCCATATGAGCTGAAATTAAATCAAAACATTCATTCTCGTAATCTGATTAATTTAATTCTCATCATGTTACGAAAATTTTACCTCAATCCAAACATCCTTGTTATTTGGTGTTTGGATGAGTTTTTGGGTTATTTAGAATACTTCAAAAACGAACCAGCTGATTCTTACGAAATTAAAATTTCAGTCTTTCTCGAAAAACTCCGAAATTCAGTATCTCTACGAATTTGCCCTTTCTATCAGATATGATAACCAATATTCATGCATATAGTGGCCCCCGTAAGGAGAGTGGAATGATGTACAGCAGGATTGAGGGTACAGTATGAATTTATTTATTGATTGTTTCCAAGCCCAACAACTGCTACAGTCATTAGTCCGTTGGTGTAGTAAATTTTCTATCCCTGAAGGTGGTGATGATTCTTTCTCCACTGGATGGTGAGATCCGACTTCGACCTTCACGACGGCTTTCGGGGAATGTCCCCTTTCAGGTATTCCCCCGTACGGGTGCTGCCCCAGTCGGGACAAAGTCTAAACTCCCGACATGCGTGGTAGTATAGTGCATGATCGTGTGTGTGTATGGAGACGATAAAGCAGGGAAGAGGAAGGAAAGATCGCGCACGTCCCATGGACCGTATGTTAGGATACTGCTCCTGTACTTACCAAGTATTGACTGAAGAAATCATGGAAAACTACCGATCAGAGCTTCCCTCCCATGCAGCGGATGCATTCGATGTAATTTCACAATTATGAATATCTACTGTCGAAAATCCGCTACAGACGGACAATTTACACAATTCGACTGCATTTTTAATTTCTGGGTTAATTTTTCTTTCTGAACAAATATATTCACTTCTTTTGTAAATAATAAACAATTTACATGTTTCTGAAGTGCTTCTACGCTTCTGCAATGCAAATTTTTGCCTAAAAACATTTTTTCAAACCAACTTTTGAGTGATTATTGCAGCTCAGCCATTCAGAATATTCATGTAGTTTATTAGACCAAATATGCCTAAAGTTGTCTTATGAGCTTATTTACGATTTTCGACGTTTCTTCCCTGGACATCCTGTATACTCGTACAATTATGTATATACTTGGATTTTTTGACGTGACATCTCTAGGTAACGCGTGAAAGAGGGGAAAGGAAAGGTAAACTCCAATAGGGAGGCGGAAAAGTAGGAGTTGTAGTGACGTTGCAGCTCCCCATTGAAGTCTCTCCTTCTTTCGCACTTGACCTTGAGATGCCACGTGAAAAAAGCAAGTATAACTACTGTCGAAAATCCGCCAAAGACGGAACTCGAGCCCTAGGACCTCCTGGTGAGAGTCACTGCAGAGACAGCTGCGATGCTGATCCGGAGCTGAACGCAGCCAGAGTGCGGGGTGGGTGCGCTCGGATGACGGCAGGGGGCGTTACGGGTTCGCAGGGGGGAGGACAAAAGGGGCGTGGCAAGTGCCGACAGGTGGGTGTGGAGAAGGCGGAGAGGGGTGACGCTGGCTGCAAAGGCGACTGACCATTAGAACAGGACATGAAGCCTGTGACAAAGGAGCCAAGAGACCTCCTGGTGGAGCAGCGCCTCTGATCGGGAGGTCCTAGGTTCGAGTCCTGTCGGCGGCAGGATTTTCGACACTAGCTTTTCAGCTATATCGAATTCAGTTGCTGACTGGAGGAGAATTCTAGCGGCCGGCTGCTCTGATCGGTAGTTTTCCGTGGTTTCTACGATCAACACCAGCGAATGCCGGAGCAGTACCCTACCAAACGGGCCACGGATCGCGCGCGATCTTTCCTTCCTCTCCTCTTCCGTTACACACACACTTACACTAACATGCACTACACTACTACATATCCCGGGAGACCGGTCGGGAGCTTCGAGCTTGTCCCGGCTGAGGCGGTGCCCCGCTGGTGGGAGAGTCCTGGTTAGGGGGAAACCCCACTGGCCGACTGTAGGTCGGCGCCGGATCTCGCCATCCAGCGGGGGAAGATCACCGCCATCTCCCGAGAACAAACATGCACTACACTAATGGGACTAATGACCAAAGCAGTTGACGAGCCCGGAAACGCGAAAAAACCAACCAACCAAACCTCCCGGTGGAAAATTTACGAAGGTCACAGGTTGTTCGAACATTGCCTCTTCGGAATATTTCATATCTTGAAAGATACTTCTGACAAAGACACAATTCTTTAAATGTACTGTGTTTCTCAAATTTTGGTGAGGTTAATTCGTACCTTTCTTGCTAACCCGTTGAAAAATAACTACTCCAGCAAATGCCTCGAAGTGATTAAGGAAACACCAAAAAGCACTGATCAGAGAAGTCGTATAACTAAGTCAATTCTTGTCGGGCATTACATATTGATTCATATTAAACGTAAAGTAAATACCTGGCGTCCTGTCGGGGTCGACATCGCAACCACTCACAATCATCTATGTGTCCTTCACACTAGGCATCACATGCAGGAATCATGCGAAGGGTTGAGGGTAGGATGCGAGACGGAAGGAACGGAACTCGATAATGGGCTAGAGACACAACACAGCACCTAGGCCGGACCGGGAAGGGTGTTGACACGTCGAACGGGTGTCAATAGAGCCGCGCGGAGCGGGGCGGATGGAGACGCGAGCGGAGGGCGGAGACACGTAAGAGGGGAAGCTTCCGTGAGCAGGCAACAGGGCGAGTAGTGCGGGCGCAGGTGGAGTGCGGGTGTGGGTGCGGGCCGGTGCTCATCGATTAGCTGGCGCTGGGTTAGCCGCGCCGGAAGTCGGCCTCCGCCGCGGGCGAGGGCGCGGGTATGGGCGCGCGCCGACGAACTAACCAGCAAACCAAACAGCGCCGCCGTGTTTGCCTTGGGACGGCGGTGGAGCGTCGTGTCGGACCGCACCTTGCTCGGCGCTCCCGCCCCGCGGCACGCACTCCACGGCGAGCCTCGTCTTCTGCCTCGCCACGCCCCCTCCCATCCCGCGCCACCCCCTCGCATGACACCCGTTTGCGCCTTGTCCCTTCCCATCGCGCCCGCCCCTCCTTTCACGCTTCACCCTTCTCATTGCACCCCTCCATGCACCCATCGCTTTCCCCCTCGTGCTCCGCCCCCTCCCATCGCAACCTACCCCCTTCCATCGCGCCCCGCCTCTTCCCATCGCGCCCCGCCCCCCCATCGCGCCCCGCCCCTCCTTTCACGCTTCACCCTTCTCATTGCACCCCTCCACGCCCCCATCGCTTTCCCCATCGTGCCCCGCCCTCTCCTATCGCAACCTACCCCCTCCCATCGCGCCCCGCCTCTTCCCATCGCGCCCCATCCTGTGCCATCGCGCCCCGCCCCCTCCCATCCCGCTCCGCCCCCTCGCATGGAAGCCACCCTTCGCGCCTCGTCTCTTCCCATCGGGCCCCGCCCCTCCTTTCACGACCCGCCCACTCCCATCGCGCACCGCCACGCCTCCATCGCTCACCCTATTGCGCCTCACCCCCATATATCTCTCCCTGCCCACAACCATCGCGCCCCGCCCCTCCTTTCACGCTTCACCCTTCTCATTGCACCCCTCCACGCCCCCATCGCTTTCCCCATCGTGCCCCGCCCTCTCCTATCGCAACCTACCCCCTCCCATCGCGCCCCGCCTCTTCCCATCGCGCCCCATCCTGTGCCATCGCGCCCCGCCCCCTCCCATCCCGCTCCGCCCCCTCGCATGGAAGCCACCCTTCGCGCCTCGTCTCTTCCCATCGGGCCCCGCCCCTCCTTTCACGACCCGCCCACTCCCATCGCGCACCGCCACGCCTCCATCGCTCACCCTATTGCGCCTCACCCCCATATATCTCTCCCTGCCCACAACCATCGCGCCCCGCCCCTCCTTTCACGCTTCACCCTTCTCATTGCACCCCTCCACGCCCCCATCGCTTTCCCCATCGTGCCCCGCCCTCTCCTATCGCAACCTACCCCCTCCCATCGCGCCCCGCCTCTTCCCATCGCGCCCCATCCTGTGCCATCGCGCCCCGCCCCCTCCCATCTCGCTCCGCCCCCTCGCATGGAAGCCACCCTTCGCGCCTCGTCTCTTCCCATCGGGCCCCGCCCCTCCTTTCACGACCCGCCCCCTCCCATCGCGCACCGCCACGCCTCCATCGCTCACCCTATTGCGCCTCACCCCCATATATCTCTCCCTGCCCACAACCATCGCGCACAGCCCCTCTCCCATCGCGCCCCACCCCCTCCCACCGTGCCCCGCCATGATCCATCGCTCCCCATTCACTGTGCCCCGCCCCCTCATATCCTGCCCGCCCTCTCCCATCGCACCCAGTCCTCTTTCATCGCGCTCCACCCCGTCCCATCGTGCCAAGTCACTCATTCCATCTCCGCTTATTCCCATCGCGCCCCGCCACGCCCCCATTACTCATCCCATCGCGCCCCGCCCTCTCATTTCCCTCCCCGCACACTCCCATCGCGCCCCGCCACTTCCCGTCACTCCCCGTCTATTCCCATCGCAACCTGCCCCTCTCATCGCGACCTTCCACACTCCCATCGCGACCCGCCCCTTCCCAATTCGACCCGCCCCGCCCTCTCCCGCCGCGCCCCGCCAACTCCCAACGCGCCCCACCCATCCCATCGCACCCCCACCGCGTACATCGCTCCTCAGCTCCTTCTATCGAGCCCCCCCTCCTTCGAACTCGCACCGTCCCCTCCCCTTCGCGCCCCACCCATCACGCCACGCCTAAGGCGCCCTACACGTCCCTTTACGCCCTGCTACCGGGTGCTCCGGCCCTTGGTACCCTACCAAGGGCCACAGACTGCGCACGATATTTCCTTCCCCTTCCTCCCTTTATATACACACATTTACACTTACATCGCCTCACCTGTCACGAGACCGGTGGGCAGCTTACAGCCGATTTCACCACCAATATTTAAAATATTAAATTTGTCTTAAGAATTTTAAGGTAGACTAAGCAGATGTAAGGCGAACTTAAACGATAAGTTCGACTTAAATTTAAGCACAGTTTACAGCTGCACTTGTACATTTTAAGTCGTGCTATATGGCGCAGAAACAGTTAGCAAGCGTATTGTTTAACAACTAGAGTTTTGTAGTTTATGCTTACATGATCTCGTAGCTACTCTCAACTACTAAGTTTTACTGTCAGTAATTTATATTTCCTTTTCCACCTAACTTAAGCATCTCCACAACTTCATTTAATGTTTATTATATTTTATCTTGTTAGTTCCTTGCTCATCCGTTGCGTCAACTCTCTGATGTATTAAATTATACTTCACTAAATATTGCTTTAAAGAAGGTGATGAAACGACAAACTACAAAGCATGACTTAAAGTGCATCTTAAAATTAAGTAAAACTTTACAAAGTTATACTTAAAAAGTATTTGGTGAAACCAGCAGATGGAGTAGCGTCGCCAGAGACGATTCCCTGCTGGGCAGGAGGAAGATCCTGCATCTTGACGTGTATCTCGGCGCCGCATCTTGCGTCCCGGCAGGGGAGTAATACCCCATCTCCCGGGTTATAACAAGCACTTGACTAAAGGGACTAATGACCTCAGAGGTTGACGCGCTCGGATATAATACTCTCACCATGCGCCATTCATTCTCTCACAGCGCTGCACCCTGTTCGGTCCACGCCACCGCGCTCCCCGCCACCGCGGCCCCCGCTATCGTACCCCCCGCCATCGCGCTCCCCGCAGTCTCACTCCCCACAACATTGCGCTCCCTTCCAACGCAGTCCCCGCCACCGCGGTCCCCACCAACGCGCTCCCCGCCATCTCACTCCCCGAACCCTCTCTCCCCGCCACCTCGCCCCGCCACCTCTCTCCCCGCCACCTCGCCACAGCCACATTGCTTCCCGCCTCCTCGCTCCCCGCCACCGCGCCCTCGCCACCGCACTCCCCGCCACATCGCTTACCGCCTCCTCGCTTCCCGCCAACTCGCTCGCCACCACCTCGCTCCCCACCACCTCTCCATCCACCACCGCGCTCCCCGCCACCTCGATCCCCGCCACCTCGATATCCGCCACCTTGCTCCTCACCATATTGCTCCCCGCCACCGAGCACCCCGCCACCGAGCTCCCCGCCACCGAGCTTCCCGCCACCTCGCTCGCCGCCACCTCGCCCCCACCACCACGCACGCCGCCACCGCGCTCCCAGCCACCTCGCTCCCTGTCACTGCTCTCCCCGCCACCTCGTTCCCCGGCACCTTGCTCCCCGCCATCTTACTCCCCGCCCCCTCGCTCCCCGTCACCGCTCTCCCCGCCACCTCGTTCCCCGCCACCTTGCTCCCCGCCACCTTGCTCCCCGCCATCTTACTCCCCGCCATCTTACTCCCCGCCATCTCTCCCTGCCACTCCCCTGCAACTTATGCCAATCTACTCCCCGCCACCTTACTCCCCGCCATCTTACTCCCCACCATCTTACTCCCCGCCATCTTACTCCCCGCCATCTTACTCCCCGCCATCTTACTCCCCGCCATCTTACTCCCCGCCACCGATCTCTCCACCACCGATCTCCTCGCCCCGCGCTGCCACACTACTCTCATTGCACCCATCCAATCAGTCCCCACCTCGCTCCTCGTCTCGTTACATGATCTGCACATTTCAAGCACCTCTCCCCAGACATCCCCCTCAGCATCGCACTTCTCTCCGTTCTCCGTCTCCTCGCGCGTTCCGCCCTCCGCCGTGCCCGATCCCCTCCCAGCCGTAGGTCTCCCCGCGCATTTCCAACGGCGGAACGAAGTGAGCAGTCAAGGAGATGAACATTACGTCCACCATGTCACCGAATGAACGGCTCTTGCAGATGCCTGAGGCGATCTTCACAGCATGAGAGGTGTGACGGGGAGAGAGAGAGAGTATGGCAAAACATTTTGTGTGTAAATTTTCGATCATGCTTCAGAGCGTGAAACACAGTAGCTAGTAACCACACAAAATATAAAAGAATAGACGGTAAAAACGGAAAGTGTGCGAAAGAAAAAGAAGTTAGGAAGATAATTCAAACTAGAGGAAATAAAATAAAAAGAAATTAATTCAGCTTACGTAATTGAAAAGTGCTGAGTGTGCTACTTTTTTCAGTCGAGAGTACGAAACTGCAATTTTCTTAAGAATTTTTGAAAATGTATGCTTTTCATTTTTGAATGTGTTCATAACAATTAACGCTTGAGATACTTTTTCATAATATTCATTATTTTTTAATAAAATCATATGTGATTTAAAAGAATGTATTATCCTTAACTTAGAGAATAAAAAATGTATAATAGATATAACGTAGTTAGATAGTTAGAAAGTGGATGGACTGTTTACCGGAGTTTCTGTTTCGAAAAGAATACATTACAATTCAATATTTATTTTAAATGGCAATTGTATTATTATCCGCTTATTATTTACTGCGTAGATTTTTAAAGTAAACATAATTTCACATGTGAATAGGTCAAGTATCAGTTTCTAACATTTATTTAGTTGGTTACGTGTGTAACGCTTTTATGTTCTTCAAAGTAATGTAGTACGTAAGATAAGGCAGTTTTGTTTCGTGCGTTGCTACAGTTGGCTGGCATACTAGGTGCCTGCTCAACAGGTTACGCCCTTTCTAAGCGCCCTTTCTCATAATCATTAAAAATAATCTTCCTTTTCAGAGCCGAAAGTTATGACATCTCTCCGCGCAGGCTAATTGTAAAGAGGGCTTATAATCCAAATTTATTTTCAACCAATTTCCTATATGAGAATTCCACTCCAGCAGACTACCTTCTCTCCGAAATTCACCTTTTCTGCTGTTGCAGAGAACTAGCAGCGCAGTGTAATTAACCGTTATATCCACAGAGTTGAGTGTTTCAGTAATTAGCAGGAGAGTAAGTAAAGCTCCCTAGTTACTGCCGTAGCCTTCAACGTACGGCTCTGCAGCAGAGTTAGCGACTAGATTGTGTTGTTCTCTACGTCCCACGCATATTCTTTCACGTTCAATTACAAACTGAATATCTCAAGAATTACAATATTTAAAGGTATGCGTGGAGAAGACAAGTTCAGTGTTTCTATCAGTTCTAGTACCGATGGTGGTAGGATTTTCAACGTTGGCTGGATTCCTCTGTACAATTGAGCTGCCGCGCCATATGGAGGAAAATTGTAACCGGCGTCCGCTCTGACTAGTTGTTTTGCCTGGTTTCTCCGATCAATATCAGGTTAATACCAGAGAACCAATTTAACAAACAGGCCATGCACTGCGCGCGATCTTTCGTTCCTCTTTTTTGTTCTTCCCTCACCCATTACTTACACACACACACACACACACACACACACACACACACACACACACACTTATACACTTACCGTGTAGGACGACGCCGGACCTCATCATTCATCGGGGGAAAACACGGCCACTTCCTGTATTAAAACATGCACTACACATACGGGACTAATGACCCAGTAATCGGCGTATCCGGAAGCATGAAATAATCAATTAATAAGACGAGTTGTTCAATGGCACTCATTAGTAAGTTAAAAAGTGATTGTTAGCAGAGTGCCAAGCGCTGTACCGAACGATGTAAATAGATTCTCGAGCGATATGATTAAATTGTAAGAAAGTATTAAAGTATGGTAACTGCTTTTTACGTAAAGCATTTTCACATTTGATTAACTCATCGATCTATTTCTCAAGACTAATTGAGAGGTATTCGAGAGTTTTCGATACAAGTCGGACATTTTGATGATGGTGGGAGTATTCACATCAATTTAATAGCTGACTCGAAGAAAACATTGAACGTTTATATTATAAACATTAAACGTTTTGTTTGAAAAAAACTTGATATTCTTAATGTGAATTTTAACAATAATTTTTTAATACGGAAAATTACCTTCGTTGCTTCAAATTCTTGATATCGGTGAGGATATTAGTGTTATTACAAGTGACAAACGCATCATAATAGTAAAGATAACCTACAATAGAACCATTACCGTAATGTGTATTCACAAAACTTGGTGTAGTAGGTAAAAAATATCAAATTAATCTGTAAATTTTTTTCATGACAACAAAATATCGAATTGAAGCAACTACATTAAGTGCAATTTATTTTCTATTGTTTCGCATTACCTTCATTCCAACTTTAATTTCAAATCTTCTTGATACCATTCCCCGACAAATAAAACTAAAGAACCAAACACAAAGGAAAATAAGTTAATTTTCAAACGCAAATTCAGGACAATGAGAAATAACTTCTACCACAATTGCAAAATTAAAGTCAGATAATATAATTTTCATTATTTGAAAAGGCCATGGTGTTTGCTCAAGTGGAGTAACTAAAGGTTTGAAGCATTTGTTCGCGTACGCTAATTTCTCTTAGCGATAAAATGAACTTGAGTCTACCCGGCGCGTTGCTGTCGCAGAAGAAATAATTGTTAAAATATCGTTTGAAATTTGAAAGAGCTATCTGGTTCTTTATTCTTATTTAAGAGTTATTTTATCTCTTTTTCTCTCTCCCTCTCTGTCTCTCTCTCTCTTTCCCCCTCTCTTGTTCACTCTCTTTCCTCTCTTATTGCCTCTCTTTCCCCTCTCTCTTCGTTCTATCTTCTCTTCCTTTATCCTCTCTTTCTCTCTCTTTTCCATCTCTCTTTTTCCCTCCCTCTCCCTCTTTTCTTCCTCTTCTTTTCCTCTCTTTCTCACGCTTTGCCTCTCTCTTTTCCCTTTTTATCTCACTCCTTTTCCCTTCTCTCTCTCTCTCTCTCTCTCTCTTCTCTCCCTCATTTTTCTTCCTTGTTCCCTCTTTTTTCCCTCTCTTTCCTCCCTCTATTTCCTCCCTCTCTCTTTTCTCTCTTGTTCCCTCTCCATATGCTCTGTTTTACTCCATTTTACGTCTCTCTTCTCCCTCTCTTCACTCCTCCCACTTTTGTCCACCCTGTCATTTTCCCTCTTTCTTATCCATATCTTTTTCCCTCTTTCCCTCTCCTCTCTCCATTTTGTGTCACTCGCTCCTCCAGTCCTTCTCGACCTTGCCCCACGTCACACGGCAATCACGACAACAATGACGTTCAGGTGCATTGGAAATTGCATGTAAATAAAACAGTCGGTGAACGTTACAGCTACGCGTTCACTGGGGTTCTACCGCATCGCTGCTAGCCTCTGGCGGAATGTATTAGAAACCTGTCCCGTAGCGACAGGTGAAAAATAATGTTCGTGATGCATCTACCAGCAAATTATTTAAATTATTTATTGTTCATATTTGCATTGAATTAATCTTTACCAAACTTTACAAGGGCATTGCGTGAAATCCTAAAGAAGACCCTGTAAATTTTTCGTAACGATTCATACACTCCTTTTTGTGGAATCCTTTTCGTTTCCATGTCGTTGAATTCTCTTTCATTAGTATAGATTAACAGAAGCGCGCAGACAAACGAGTGGGAAGAAAAGTTCTCTTCGGGTTTGCACACGGGAGGTTCATCAGCAGACTCTCGTTTCAAGGTGCAGCCGCTCGTAGCATTTGCATTTGCCGCAAGCTCCAGAAACAACACGCCTTGTTCTGTCGTCGAGGTGAAGAGAATAACGCGAGAGACAGCGGTGACAATCTGCAGATGCAAGCACTCTGCAGAAGTAGGAGGTCGAGAAGGTAAGTGAGTAACAAGCAGTGTCGAGTCGCGTCGGGGCGTTTCTTGTCAAGGACACCCGTAACCGAGAAAACAGTTGCCAACGCTGCTGCAAAAGAGTTTTCTCATTGCCTGGTGAAACATTTCACGTTAGTGGAAAGACATGTGTTGGCAACATTATGCAGTTCGTAATAGCATTTTGAATAATTCATGAGTTCACTGGAGGAGGGAAATAAAGAATTTTTTTCGGAGAAAGGTTAATCAATGTCTTTTAGTGAATATCTTCTGAAACATGAACCCTTTATTCTTTTTCCCGAACTGTTAAGTCCAGAAGCTGTGCATGTGCGTCTTAGAGATTTTTTTAGATGTTCTGTTTGAAACTTTAGAACTGTTTCTGCATTTAGAGATACGATTAGATTTGTATTTATTTCGATTTAAACGAGCTGGATTAAATATGTTTACAGAATTATTGGAAAATTAATACCTCATGTGGGAATTTCCTTTTTATTCGTGAATTTAGGAAATTTAAGCCAATATTTTGTATTAAGGTTTCGAAGATTTTAAAAGATTGCAGAAGAATGGTGAATTTAGTATTCGAGAAAGAAATTTACTATTTTGGGGGAATCAAAGGTTATGTGTAATTGAGAATTGAGTATACACCAGAGAACATAACTTTTCTAAGTATCTTATTTTAGATTATTTGGAACGTTTTCAATTAGTTACATAAGTAAGTGACCAAAGCATAAATAACAGCAAAGAAACATTTTTTCTAGTGCTTTCAATAAAAATTAGTAAGCCCTTGATCCAAAAAGTATTTAAATTGAGAAATTCTTCTGTAAATTCAAGAAAATAAACGTATAAAGACGAGTTTGACCCATCTTCACTAGATTAATGGTATGCCAAGTATTTAAGTCAATTGTAAAACAGTATTCTAAAATCGCATGATTTCAATTAATGAAATAATATTTTGATTTTAATAATTAGAAGAACCGTGTTTAATACGTATAATACATGCATGTAATACATTATTCGAAATTTAAAAATAATACAAAATTTAATTACAGACATCATTAATGTCATGCATTTTATTTCAAATATTTTATATTACGTTTTATTCCTGTTTTCACTGATTTTATTGAATTTATAGCAGTGTTTTGTTCGTTTTACTTCACTTCACAAATAATTAAATGAATAGAAATATAATTCCATATGGCATTACATTAATTACAAGAATATTTCTCTACAGAATGATAATTCTTTCTTACTAATTTATTGTTGTCTTAGTTGTAATAGAAAAAAGTTTTTAAACTTTTATAATGGTTACGGTACTTTTATACGCAAAATCATATAAAAGAGGAGGAATTTTTAACTGAGCCTACTCTCTCGAACGTAAACGAAAACGCTTTTCTACTACATATATTTGACTCTGAAAACAATGGATCTCTTTCAAAGAGAGTAGAATGATGTTTTCTTTCCTAAGGAAGCAGTGGTGCTTATTGTCGTCAATAGTTAGAGCAGCCCTTTCAAAGTAAATGCTTTCAAATGTATGGTCCGGAGCTTAGAGCTTATTTTGACTGAGGCGGCGGCCCGCTTGTGGGAGACAACTGGTTGGGGAAAACACCGCTTGCCGGCGCCTTGTCTCGTCATCCATCGGACAAAGATCCCCATATCGCAATAAAAAATGCACCACACTTACGGGACTAATGACCTTAGCCGTTAGGAAAGGCACTAGGAAACACTATTCAATCAATCGACTGCCCATATACTCATTTTCTCAGTAAATGTAATACTTCTTACCCCCAAAAATGTCTCGAAATCAGACCCTTACGCCTTGAAAGCGTTTAATGTAACAGCATGAGTTGGCACTATTCCTACACTTAACGAAGAAAGATGAATTTGAGTAAAGACATGAAGAAAGTAGTGTACATTACAAGTCATAGAAATAAAAATGACTGAATTGATGATGATTGATCTTAATTTCAAAACATATGTCGATACATGTATTAATATAAAATTGGATATTTTTAAAACAACGTTCTGAGCGTGATGAGCCGCAGTGAGAAGCCACAACTTAAAGCGACAAGCGAAGGTCACGGAAGATTGCGAGGAAGGCGAGCGACGCCGAGGAAGATCGAAGCGTCTTTACGGGCGCTCGTCTGCTCCGACTTGAGCTGCCTTCGCGCCGCTCGCCCGCGGCGTCCGCGACGCCGCGATGGCCCACCCAATATCCCGGCGACGCAGCGTAATGACTCAACATCCGGGCGGGACGGGGGCGGGGAGGCGCAGAGGGGTGGGGCAGTGCGGGGAGGGGAGGGGTTTGGCGAAGCGGGACGAGGCGGGACGAGGTGGGGCGAGGCGGGGACCCAAGGCGTGGGGGCTATGCGGGATGCGAGGTGAGGGGCGTGGCGGGGGTGAGAGGCGGGGGTGAGAGGCGGGGTGAGAGGCAACGGGGTGAGAGGCGGGGGTGAGGCAGGGGAGAGGGGTGAGAGAGCGGGAGAGAGGCGGGAGTGAAGGTGGGGGTGAGAGGCGGGGATGAGTGAGAGTGGATGAGAGGCCGGGGTGGAGGGGGATGAGAGGAGGGGTGAGCGGGGGTGAGAGGCGGAGGCGAGGGGAGGGCGGGGTGAGAGGCGGGTGGGGGGTGAGAGGCAGGGGAGGCGGGGTGAGAGGCGGGGGTGAGAGGCGGGGGTGAGAGGCGGGGGTGAGAGGCGGGGGTGAGAGGCGGGGAGTGAGAGGCATGTGAGAGGGGGTGAGAGGCGGGGATGAGAGGCAGGGGGTGAGGGCGGGGGTGAGAGGCGGGGTGAGGGCGGGGGGTGAGAGGCGGGGTGAGAGGCAGGGCGGTGAGAGGCGGGGAGGAGTGGAGAGGGCGGGAGTGAGAGGTGGGGGCGGGATGAGAGGCGGGAGGGAGAGGTGGAGAGGCGGGGGTGAGAGGCGGGGTGAGGAGGTGGGAGGGTGAGAGCGGGATGAGAGGCGGGGTGAGAGGCGGGTGAGGGTGAGAGGCGGGGGTGAGAGGCGGGGGTGAGAGGCGGGGTGAGAGCGGATGAGAGGCGGGGTGAGTGAGAGGCGGGGGTGAGAGGCGGGGATGAGAGGCGGGGTGAGAGGTGGGTGAGAGGCGGGGATGAGGCGGGGGTGAGAGGCGGGGGTGAGAGGCGGGGGTGAGAGGCGGGGTGAGAGGCGGGGGGAGAGGCGGGTGTGAATCGTAGGTGAGAATCTGGGGTGAGAGGCGGAGAAGAGGAGGCGGAAGGGGAGGCGGGGAAGGGGGGCGGGAGAGGGGAGGCGGGGAGAGGAGGCGGGGTGGGGAAGGTGGGGAGGGGGAGGCGGGGAGGGGGAGGCGGGGAGAGGGAAGCGGAGAGTAGAAGGCGGGATGTGGGGGGCGGGGGGGCAGTCAGTGGGGAAAGGCGGGGGCGGAGGGGGCGAGGCGGGGAGGGGCGAGGAGGCATGGTGGGTGGCACGGATGTGGCAGGGTGGGACGGGAAGGGGCGGCGCGGGGGTGTGGCAGTGGGGTGAGGGGCGGGGAGCGGAGCGGGGCGTGACAGGGTGTGACGGGGAGAGGCGGTGTGAGGCGGGGCGAAGCGGGAAGAGGCGGGGAGAGGCAGGGTGAAGCGGGGGAGGCAGGGCGGGGAGACGCGGAGAGAGGTGGAGCAGGGTGAGGCGGGGCGGAACAGGGATGGGCAGGCGGGACTGAGCGGGGAAGGGCTGGGCGGGGCGGGACAGCGCGGCGGGCCAATTTTTGTTGGCCCTCTTCGCGTACCCGTTCTCCACTTTCAGCCTCTCCATATTTCCTTCGTGGGAGGGTTCACGATTCTACGAGATTGCACACGTGATGAAGAATCATATGACCACCTTCTGTTTTGTTCTGTCGTGTGAAGCAATCTTGCTTTTGATTGTTGATGGCTTTCCGTAAGTAGGCACTCGCGAGCTTGTGATCCACGAGCGCGGGTATTCTGTGGAGAGTGAAGCTGTGGTGAAGAAAGGCAAATTTCCTTTCTCGCCCATCAGCTCACTCACCTGCCAGTATACTCGCTCACCTTTCTCGTCAACTTGCGGATCAGCAATCAGGCTGCACCCACTCACTCAATCACACGCCCACACTCCCCTCTTCCAGTGACCCACTATCTTACATACTCGCATCGCTCATTTGGTCAGTGACCGCGCCCACTCGCTCACCCATCTATTCTTACACCCTCCCTCTTAATCGTACAACCATCCGTTTTTCTCCATGTCCTCTCACCCACACAGTTGCTCAGATTTCTACTCGCTCACCCATCTGCTCACTCATTCATTCATTTTCTGGCTCGCTCGCCATCCCTCTCGCTCACCCCTATTCACTTTCGCCCACGCCTTCCGCCACCGCCCCGCCACCGCCACCGCCTCCGCCGCCTCCGCCGCCGCCTCCGCCGCCTCCGCCGCCTCCGCCGCCTCCGCCGCCTCCGCCGCCTCCGCCGCCTCCGCCGCCTCCGCCGCCTCCGCCGCCTCCGCCGCCTCCGCCGCCTCCGCCGCCTCCGCCGCCTCCGCCGCCTCCGCCACCTCCGCCGCCTCCGCCACCTCCGCCGCCTCCGCCGCCTCCGCCGCCTCCGCCGCCTCCGCCGCCTCCGCCGCCTCCGCCGCCTCCGCCGCCTCCGCCGCCTCCGCCGCCTCCACCATCGCCCACTTGGGGACACCGGGCTAGCGTCGCCACCCAACAATTGAAAACACATGTGTACATCTGCATATGGAAATGCACGGCGGTTCCAGGGAGTCGACGCTCCGTTCCGTATCGATTCGCCAACTTGGACGTGGGAGAGCGCGCTCGCCTCTGCCCTCCTCTTCCCCCCCGCCCTCGCCCAACACCAGCACTCCGTCTCGAAATGACTCCGGCCACCGTGCACGGAACGTAGTTAGCAACTACCAATTCCATAGGTAAACGCTTTCAGGAGCTGTAGGGGCTCGTCCGACATAAATTAAATTGCATTTCTGCCTAGGCATATGGTCAGTGCAATGTGTATTCAGTAAATTATTTTAAACGAGATATTTTTCAGATAGTAAATGCTTGTATATATTTGGCATTTTATGGCCAGATTAATCTGACTTATCTCAGCTAGCGGTGTTCCCTTGTCTCGGTCCTGTTTTTATTTGTTATCCACACCTAGGGGTAAGGAAGACATCGGGTAACGGAGAAATGTGGCGAGCATGACTTATTGCCTTTACAGTATTTGTCATACATGACTTGCCTGAACTTTTCTTTTCTTATATAGCTATAGAATCTGAGATGAATGTAATGGAAAGTTACAGTTCAATTTTTGCCCCGACCGAGAACCAAACCCGCGGTCACAACACGGAAAGCTAGCTGGCAAAGAGCCACACGAGTAGCTGAGAAAATAAATTTAAAAAGTTATTAAAATTTTAGAAAAGCTTATTCTTATTTTCAACCTATTTTGTATTGCAGTAATTACATTCACTTAACATGTTTTTTCTTAGAAAGTTAAAATTCTATCTTAACTATAAATGACTAGAGAAAAATGATATAACGAGATATGTACCCATGTAGCTTCTAAATTCATTTAGACACGTCGTCTGTTAGAGAGCGTATATGACGAATGCAGGTTCTAACATGAAGGGCAAACGCAATATCCCTACTCTTTTTGAAAGAAATTGAAACTAGTGGTGCTAAAAAAACACGTACTATATAAAATTTCTTGACGGAACAAAATGCGTGATTACAACCGTGTATCAATCTGTACTATAATTTTCTCTTGATGAATTACTTACTTTCTAACAACATTAAATGTAGAATCAATAAAGAAAACACCCGATTTTTTAATGGAAACTGTCGTGTTCTTGCGAACGTACCAAATTATATTACTGTTCAATCTGTATGACTGGAGTGCATGTAACAAATTAGAATGTATGTGCTTCTCGGTGTATTATATGGTATTTGTCTATATTCACAAAATAAACAGCATGCGAGAATTAAAAGACGACTTAAAAGAGAGATACAAAAGAAATCATGACGTGTTACATTAAACGTTAATGGAAAACGAAAGAGCCTCTTTAGAATAAATATTTCCAAAGGAAAACCAGAAATTCTCGAAAATAAACTACATAGATGTAACATATTTCAGTCATTTTCTTACAGTTTTTAAAAGAGTTGGTCTCCTTACAGTTATTTTTGATAATTTTTTCATAAAACAGCTTTCTTTTGCTTAGTGAAACACTGAACCACGAACCATATGTATATTCCAGCTTCGGTGCGAATTTGACTAATTACCGAATTAGGTTATTTATGTTCATATTATCCAAAATGACTGTTCAATGTCCAAAATGTGAAGAGCTTTTAACCATTGTTCGGAATTCAACCAGACGAAATTTAAATTAGTCAACACGAGGTGAGTAGGGTAGGTGAAGTTCCATTCTGGTGGCGATAAGTAGCAGGTTGTGATAACCAGGGATCAGACTGATAGTGAGAATTTTCTAAGACTAATGAAATACAAGGTGTGTAGTTGCAAATTGTACTGTGTCAGTTAATAATTTAAGTATAATTATTTGTACACAATACCTAACCTCACTACATACTATCTTAAGTTGACGCTTCGCTACACAGTTTGGAGTTGGTGGCAGGGCCTCTGCGTTGGACTTTTGCGATTTCAGCAACAACTTTACGAATAAGCAACGCATGACTTCCAACGCGTTTTGTTTAATAGTTCTCACAAACACCCAAGACGTCTCACACTAGAACTATCACATTATTTTACTTAATATTTTAGAAATATTACCAAATTTAGCTGGTTGAGGGTCCGAAATAATCCATTGATAGTCATTCATACAGTTTTAACCTCAACGTATGGCTAGTATACGACTTAACTGGCTACTCCTAACAGTAGCTATATTGCGGACAAAATTGAATATGTATTGAGAACTAGGGGAAAAGCATTATAGTCTTTCCCGACATTAAAAGGGGTATTTGTTATTTCCGTGATTTTTTAAAACATCTTTCTTAATGAAAAAAAGAACGGATTGTAAATTTGCAGAAGTGAAAATTAAAAATATATTTCGATCGAAACAAATGAAAAAATTAAAAGAATGAAGCTCAAAAAAGAATGTTGTTTTAGTAAAGGATACACGTGTCAATGTAATAGGTTTAGTAAAAAACTTAATGCGCCCAATCTTTTCCTCGAATAGGATGTTTTGCTGTTCTTTGGTATTTAGGAATCGAATACATTCAATTCCATTAACAAAATTTCCTACTTGACATAGTTCAAGGCATTCAAATTTGGATTCTATTACAAAATCAATGGTTTCAAACACGCACAAACGTAGTTTGCTACATACAATTTAGGATGGAATGACTCATTTTCCACCCTAAATAAACCATTTAATCTTTGCTAGTAAACGGATGCTGTTGGTTTTTGCGTTTCAAGTAAGTACTATCTCTCTACGATGCAGTAATGCACTACCGTATGAGTGTTTGTCAATGAGAATTACTTTTAAAATAATAAAGTCAAGATTTAGAATACTATGTTGGAGAATAAGTGCGACATTGAAATGAAAGTTAAGAAAAGAAACACAAAAATATTTATTTTAAAGTATAATCTACAATATTCTCTTACTGCGTTGAATTAAAAAAAATGTTGAGTGTAAAAATAATGTTAATACATATAAATATTTGTAATGTTAATATAATTGTTTATCACTATATGAATATTTTAAAAATTTTAACATTATCATATGTTTCACACAACAGAGGATTTTCATAACCAAGTGCAACAAATGACCGTTTCATTTTGCACGAGTACAATTCTATAGTCCGCTTTCTAAACATGTTTGCTATCATGTTCAAACAAGCATTTTGAATTTTAGAACAAATTTAGTTTTACTATACCAACATATTGTTTAACTACCTTTTATTAACGCTGTTCCATATTAATTATTTATGTTCATGTACCACTTTTTATAGGCAAAACAAATGTATTGAAATATTTATACAACTATTACCACCATTAAAAATAACAAAGTAGAATATTTTTATTGAAGAAAAACGATAGTTGTTGAAGAATTCTGAACGTTCTGTTCAAAAAATTTCATAGTGAAGAATTATAAAGAACGAAAATTTGCAACACTAGAAGAATTGTAATGATTACAAAATATGTTTTCTCAGTATTATACTTTTAGTGAAAACATCAATTATCTGTTCATTGGCATTCTATCTCACAATATTATCAACTTCGTTTTAAAGAAATATTAATTTTTTTCTTTCCCGGCGCTGTCTTTCAGCTTTCAGGTGATGCAAATTTTGGTTTTCCGCGCCGGGCACCCACTATGTCCCTTATGGGGACACATATTAACCTGTTCAATCTCGCGACCAAATTCGCTACCAGGGCCCAGCCCCTAATTGCTTTCTATCTGCAGGGTCACTCGCCTTCAGAACAGGCTTTCGACAACCCTCACAGAGCCCGCTCCCAGAGCATTCCAAAAGGCAGCTGTCCATTGGAAGAAAGGATAAAATACAAATGGGCAATAACAGTTGGTTGGCTAGTGATTCCGGGCGCGTCAACAGCTTTGGTCATTAGTCCCGTAAGTGTTGTGCATGATTTTTCCTCGGGAAATGTCGGCAATCTCTCTCCGCAGGATGGCGAGATCTGGCGCCGACCTACAGTCGGCTAACTGGGTTTCCTTCAACCACGTATCTCCCATCAGTGGGGCACCGCCCCAGCCGGGAGAAGTTCTAAGCTCCGGTCTCCCGGGATATGTGGTAGTGTAGTGCATGTTAGTGTATGTATGTGTGTGCGTAAGGGGAGAGGATAGGACAAGGAAGAGGAAGGAAATATCGCGCGCGGTCCGTGGGCCATTTGGTAGGGTACTGCTCCGGCATTCGCCTGGTGTTGATCGGAGAAACCACGGAAAACTACCGATCAGAGCAGCCGGCCGCTAGAATTCTCCTCCAGACAGCGACTAAATTCGATCTAACTGAAAAGGTAGTGTCAAAAATCCTGCCGCCGTCAGGATTCGAACCTATGACCTCGTTGTGCGAGGCGCTGCAGAGCCATCAGTTGAAGCACTGAGCTACTGCTCCCGGTGGGCAATACAGACATTTACGTTGAGTGTCTTTGCGCGGGTTCTTTTCTCACGACTCCGTCACCTGCGCCGAAGCACGTACTTTCAAACCAAACTCCTCTTTGAGTCTCCGTCCACCGCGACCACTGACCACTGCTCCCCGGCGCCGCCCTGGCTGCCGGCTGAGACATCATTAACAAGGGCTGGGCCCACCCCGGCACGCGCCGGGCTTTCACAGCTCCATCGCTCCACTACCTGGGCCGACCTCAAAACGTAAACAAACATTTCTCAGAATCGGTACGTGCCTCTCTCGCCAATACAACACTATTAAGGCATCTCGCCGACAAAGAGATGCACATCGGCAATGCGTACGCGCCCGCATGACCGCTCCTTCTCTACCTGCAAACCAGATGCCGCGGTTCCCGTGAGAACGAAACCTTCAAATACAACAAACGGCGCCATCGCGGGTACCTCACGTGACACCGCCTTAGCATCCAATCGCCGCCAATGTCACGTGACGCTCCTCTCCCCGGGCCCGAAGACGCATCCCACAAATAGGGTGCCAATCGCGGGCACATTGCCTCTCACTATAGGTTCACGGTAAATGTCACGTAACTTTCCCCTCTTCAAAACTTAATAACTCCCAAATAATAAATACTGCAACTTCGCTTCCTCGAGAAAAAACACGGAGAAAAGACTAACTCAGACTTCTCGCAGAACTACCAGACGAGCAGACGCCAAATGCAACTCATTTCAAACTTAGGCATCAGCCTATAACTGTGCTTCACTGAGACGTTAAAGGCTATTGTTGACTCATCTGTCAAGAACAACAGACGAGTGTATCAATACTCGCTCCACGAAGCACACAGACCGAGAACGAGTCGGCTGTTTCTGCTTCCCCTACCAAGGTTTCTGCTTCCCCTACCAAGGTTTCTGCTTCCCCTACCAAGGTTTCTGCTTCCACTACCAAGGTTTCTGCTTCCACTACCAAGGTTTCTGCTTCCACTACCAAGGTTTCTTCAATCATCCACCACGGTAAACAGGCCGTAGCTCTAAATTCGGGCCGCTCGCGTACATCAGCCAACACCAGGCCGAATTTACGGCAAACTTCGCAACCAGCTCCAGTCACCTGAGTCCGCGCCCGTTCCAGTTTGCACCGCCGAATTGCCTGGAGCCAACCTCATCCCTGACGGCATCCACACACAGCCGAGTCATTTGGGTTGGTGCTGGCAGAACAACAAACTGTAAGTAAAGTGAACTTCAAGGAAGAAGAGATTTCTTAAACTTTACAAACTTTTATTGGTCCTCCGGCTTACTACTCACTGCAACAAGCAAGTTGTATATATGCAAATATTAAACTATAAATCATTATTAGTGAATATGGGCTTTCATTCACCCTACAAGCAAACAATCTCCTGAAACCCGTTCGAATCTCGTATGTAGTTGCACTCGAATCACGCCCCCTCTTACGTGTTGCATCTACTACATAACCTTTACTCTAGACACACATACGGGCTCCTCGTTCTGTGGTCAGCAGACTCACAAGACCTTCCGCGACAACATACATACAGGCCAGGGACAGACAACCTTGCCTAAGGCGGGACTCAAAACCGTGACCTTTTTCGACCGAGGCGCTGAGTCGGTACGCGCTCTAACCACCTCGGCCATTAGGTGGGCAGATATTAATAATTCTGTTCCTATTCCTGGGCTGGGTCTTGACCGACCAGCGGTGACCCAGCCTCTCGTCCATGGGATAAGGGGTTCGTGAGGTTAACACAAAGACATCCCATCACCCTATAAACTGGTCTTTATAATCTTACGGTGGGCTTTTTCATCGTCATAATGCAATAGACACTGGGATATTTGTAAGGAAATTGCCTAGGCCGGGAATCGAACCCGGGATTGCGCCGTGGAAAGCGAGCATGCTCACCATTAAATAATTACTACATTAAATAATTACTTAAAAAAATAATCTAATGTATTTCTTTTTTTCGTTTGGGGGCAACACATTTGAGTTTCAAAACGACCCATTGCTACTACGACCAACATTCTCGATGAAAACGTTCTGGATTGATTGATTTTTTCGTGTTTCCGGGCGCGTCAACTTCTTTGGTCATTAGTCCCGTTAGTGTAGTGCATGTTTTCTCTCGGGGTATGGCGGTGATCTTTCCCCGCTGGATGGCGAGATCCGGTGCCGACGTACCGTCGGCTAGTGGGGTTTCCCCCTAACCAGGACTCTCCCACCAGCGGGGCACCGCCCCAGCAGAGACAAGCTCTAAGCTCCCGACCGGTCTCCCGGAATATGTGGTAGTGTAGTGCATGTTAGTGTAAGTGTGTGTGTGTGTAAGGGGAGAGGATAGGACAAGGAAGATGAAGGACAGATCGCGCGCGGTCCGTGGCCCGTTCGGGAGGGTACTGCTCCGGCATTTGCCTGGTGTTGATAGGAGAAATCACGGAAAACTACCGATCAGAGCAACCGGCCGCTAGAATTCTCCTCCAGACAGTGACTGAATTCGACCTAGCTGAAAAGCTAGTGTAGAAAATCCTGACTCCGTCAGGACTCGAACCTAGGACCTCTCGGTCAGAGACGCTGCAGTGACATCAGTAGATGCACTGAGCTACCGTTCCCGCTAAAACGTTCTGCAGTAATCTACTTAATCGACCCTTTCATTTTGAGGCCTCTTTCTCCCGAAGGAAGCAAAGAAGTAAGGAAGCCAAAGAGTTACGACTCAGCATCACCCACACGTTCACAAAACATGTCGTACAAACGACTGAAACATTTTCTTGGAGCAAACTTGCAGAAAGAATTTATGCTATCATAAAATAATTCTTTCCTTCTCTATCTACACGTTGCGGGGAAAATAAAATTACCATACATACGTCATTTGCATTAATGGAGGCCGTGCTTTTTCTCCAAACGGTGGAGAGAGAAGGGAAGCGGCTGCAGGGAAATGTTTGGCTACGAAGTTGGCGGCACTTGTCGCACCATCTGCTGCCGCCAGCTCGCCCTACCGACGAAGGAAGGAAGGCGTCCGTTATCCGGAGGAGGGCGTTCAACGTTTTAGCGTGAACTTTGTAGCCGCGGTCACCCTGAACAGAAAAAGGCGTGTTCACATTTTGGAACAGATAAAGTGTAACACCCGCGATAATGTCAAAAGTTGTAATTAAAGAACACCGCTCTGTATTAGCACATTAAATTAACTTTATAAAAGTAGGATACGGTGACAAATCCCGCAAAGAACAAAATGGATTGGTGTTAGTTATCTGGTATCAGTTTTCACATTGAGGTTTGGAGGTTGAAAGCATAGATTTATATAATGCGTGTCCTAGTTTCAATGATCGCGTGTTGTTGATAAGAATACCTAAGAAAAAAGGGATTGTAAAAAATTTAATAACAATTTAGTGCAGTTGCTAAAACGCTTCTCTACATACGAATTTTCTAGTTATGAATATTTTAGCTTGTAAAGAACGAAACTTCATTTTGCCCTTGTAACTAACGTGCTCACAATACATTTCTCTTAAATTCGACGCACATAATTTCAAAGGACAAATTTTATTGCCAGTGTAAGTTATAACACCCAAATAAATATTTTGATAGGCTTGCATGGTTTCATTGGAATAATAATATAAATTTAAAACAGTTTGTTGTGAGCCTAAATTAATACAGCATTACGTGTTATTACAAACACTCTTTAGTACTTCAGTACATTAGAAACAGTTTGCTACGCTTTATCCCTTATTAATCGAGTCTTTAATTTACACGCGGCGGATGATAATAAACATTTGACTGTCATGTAATCACAAAACGTGTCAAATGAGCATAAATGTTACGAACTCATTACATCACCAGTCGAACAAAAATATAAAGATATACGCAATAGATTTTTATTTAACTATCTTCGTAACATACCGAAGACCTAACTCTGAATTAATTATGTCAATTTCACATACTAGCGCAAATAAATCATGGTTTAGATATTGATTGAAAATACAAGTATTAGTTTCACTATCCAGACATTTCTTACTAAAAAAGAATACGTGCGCGAATATGAAAAGAAGTTATTTGTTTTTCTGGCTTCATTTTCATGTGACGTAAATGAGTTTGGTATAGAAATGACCCAGATATTGTTTTAAAGTTCAGATTTGTTTATCTGCAGTTTAATTTCAGATCACAATCATCTTTCAATATAATCATCCTACGTATCTGTAGCCTGTTCGATTTTACTATGTTCTAACGTCATATTTACTGTAATTTTGCCCTGGAAGCAATCCAGATGCACTGCCGATATCAGAGATCTCCCCTAGTTTGTAGTAATCCTTGGAGAATTATACCTTAACAATTTTCCCGAATGTTGCCAGAGAGGGAACAGCCCACGCGACCAGAGTCGTAATGGCCTAATGCAGTTTGCGGTTGGCCCAGTGGCAATGGTAATGCAAAATTATTGATCCCAATGTTTACATTAGGCGAATCGGTTGCGGTTAACCCTCAAAACTGATTTGTTATTGTTCTACTGCTTTGCAACATTTACCGCACGACCGAACATGGAGACCATAAGGAGCAAAACATTTCCGAAATATGGGGCTCTTTGGTTTTACTGGTAGTCACTGAATGAATTAATGCTAGGTTTAAGCACTGCATTTACAAATTTTTAGTGTAATTCATTATACAAAATGACAAGCTGTAAAATATAGAGAAAAATACTTTTTGAAGAGTAATTAAAAGTAATTCTCAACAATCGATTGATATGAACGGCGTAATGAACTTCATTTATTTCAGCCAACCCGTATTTACAACAAATGAACAATATATTTTTGGATTGGAGATTGCGGTAGAGGAGAGAAAAGGAAAACATTCTGAAGACAAAATCATTTTTTATTAGTGTATCATTTGACAAAGTTTTTTCTTTGAAAATTTAATTAAGATAGTTTGTTTATTAAATCTTCATATTTAAGCAGTCAATTTATATGAAGGAAATAAATTTTTCTTTTGAACTCTCCAATTCAGTCTAGGATTGAAGTTTTAATGTAACTTATAACAGGCATTTACGACAGAATCATCGTAAAACAACTCATTACCAGACTGGAGAATTATCTTTTGAGTCCGTTAGGTAGAGTTTTGTAATAAGATGTTACGAAAAGATTTAAGTACAATGTTTTATACACATTGTAAAACTTCCAATGAAATAATTTTTGTTTAAATTTGAATATTCGTGTAGCAAATGGTGACATACTGATAATACTTTATAGATGGTCATGGCTTAGTTATAATGTTACTTACATTACCAATCTAAGTATTTTTGTTAATATTGAGCTACGAGTTACAACACTTACTATATTCTAGAATATCATATTACGACACTGACATCAGTTTTTCAGTTTTGTTAAGTTTGAATTTATACAATATAATTGGATAAAATTATCACAGTTTCCCCTGAAATTTGAGTTGCAATTTTTTTCTGTATACGACTACAAGTAAAATTTTTTGTAGGTTTCGTTTAATTCTGCAATCGATAGTAGCGTGATCATTTTCAAAGTGTAATTTTGAATTTAACAGATTTGTTTCAGAATTGAGCTTCCAAAACTCTTTCTCTATTTTCTGTTTTTTCCTAGTATTTCTCATAGATGTTCCTGCACTTTCAATTTCCCTGACGGGTACGGTTCATTTTTATAAAAATAACTTTAGAGCTCCCCCACTAGATTTGCTCATCAAGCGTTCCAAAACACATCCGCTACGAACAAATGAAGATCGAAACTTAACCCGCGAGTTTTTTATTTTTATTTTTATTTTTATAATGTTTGACATTACATTGTTCAGTTTACATATTAACAGTGCAAATTTTTGATGGTCTTAATCTATTTTATAATATATCTTATAATATAACTTTAACTTAAAGTAACGTAAACTAATTTAAAATTATATACATTACAATTATTTTTTAAAAAATATAGCGGGAGAAGAAGCAGGAAGCACCTCAGATAAGTATTATTCCAGGTTTGCGAAAATTTTATAGAATGAGTGAAGCGGATAATTGTAATTAATTATTGTTGTATAATTGGGGATTTTGCCCAGTTTATAGAAAGATGATGCTTGTATTTGGGAGAGATTTGTATAGAAATTGTGTGCGAGATAAGCTATTTGATTTTTTATTGTGTTAATATTCAAATCATTATACAGTTGGTTGTTACTGAAGAACCAAGGTGCTTTTGTGATTAATCTTAATATTTTATTTTGGATCACTTGCATTTTGTTTAGATTTGTATTGGCAGCGTTGGTCCAGATGGGGCAAGCATAAAGTAGAGTCGGCCGGATTATTGATTTCTAGAGTAATAGTGCATTAGATGTGAAGAGGTGACTGTGTTGATTCAGTAAGGGACGTAGTTGAATTAGTTTAGTTTTGGCTCGATGATTTTACCTATATATGTTGCTTCCTGTTGAGTCGAGTATTGAAGTTTAAGCCCAAGTATTTTATTGTTTTGTTTGTTGGTGTCCAATTGATTGTGTCGTTATTTATGAAAAGTGGAAGAGGGTGTGTGAATGGTTTTAATGTGAATATTTTAACCCGGGAGTGCTCGCAATAGGTGGACTCACTCCAGTGCTCACAATGAATCTCTCACATATAACTGCAACTTTTTGTGAATGCGAATGATCTGACGGTTTATTTACTGAAATACGTATTTTATTCAGTTTGTAAATATCTCTCAATGCAATTGTTAATGTATCTTACTCTACAGAACTCTTATGTGAATTGGTATGGTGGGAAAGGTAAAAATTGACAAAGTACACGCAAAAATCATGAAAGACCATGTTATACTATTAAATAATATTAAATACAATTTCCATAAATTCTTTTGGCATGTTGTATACAAATTCATATTTTACTTTTTCACAAAAATAGTTAGAAATTTTTTCTTTTTTCCTATTTTGCAAGGTTACCCTTTTTTTTCTTTTGCCTACAGACGTCTCCTCAACATTTTATTTCCCTTTGGTAAGAAATTGTGACACTTGATTGTAGATAAGGCACATTATTACATTTTCTGAATAGAAACTTGCTATCGAAACAGTTGAAAATAATGCCATGAAATGTACCGCTCCGGCCAGGAGCTCACAATGCACTGGCGCCATTGCACCCAACGAATATGACAAATATCGTTCAGCGCAGCGATCAAGTTTCAACATGCTGACGGGTAAAGATTCAGCGAAAGGATAAAAATAAAAGGCCAGGCGATAACAGAAAACTACAATGAAGGAATACATGAAATATCAGACGACTAATGCTTCGCAATAATTCAGGAACATAAAATAGAAGTGGGCTGGATCTCACAGATCTTTTGCGAGCACTCCCGGGTAAAAAATCTCGGGAGATCACTGATCCCTTGGGGAGTGCGTTTTCCGAGCGAGCATTAGCGTAGCGACAGCGGGAGAAAATTTCTCTCTGGGGGATCAGCGTTGCTTATCTGCCGCCCGACGGATCCTCGCTGCACGAGGGCTCAGCCGAAGCGCATGAAGATCTTCGGGGAAGCGCAGCGCCTCCAGCGCGAGGCAAGCGAAGCGCGCGATGGGGGCGGGGCTCTGAGCTGGTGGACGACGGAGGCTTATGGATTGATTGATTGATTGTTAGTGATTCCGGGCGCGTCAACTACTGAGGTCATTAGTGCCGTAAGTGTAGTGCGTGTTTTTTCGTCGGGAGGTGGTGGTGATCGTATCCCCAGTGGATTGCGAGATCCGGTGCCGACCTACCGTCGTCTATCGGGGTTTTCCCCAACCAGGTATCTCCCCCTTGGACGACGGAGGCTTGTGGATTGATTGATTGATTGATTGTTAGTGATTCCGAGGGCGTCAACTACTGAGGTCAACAGTCTTGTAAGTGAAGTGCGTGGTTTTTCATCGGGAGGTAGCGGTGATCATTCCCCCACTGGATGGCGATATCCGGCGCCGACCTACCATCCTCTACCGGGGTTTTCTCCAACCAGATATTTCCCACCAGCGGGGCTCCGCCCCTGCCAGGACAAGTTCTAAGTCCCCGACCGTTCTCTCGGCGTGGGCGGTAGTGTAGTACATGTTAGTATAAGTGTGTGCGTGTAAGAGGTGAGGATAGGAGAAGGAAGAGGAAGGAAAGATCGCGCGTGGTCCGTGGCCCGTTTTTTTAGGGTTCTACTCCGACATTCGCCTGGTGTTGATCAGAGAAACCACGGAAAACTAGAATTCTGTGAAAACTAGAATAAACTAGAACCGGCCGCTAAAATTCTGCCCCAGACAGCGACAGAATTCGACCTAGTTGAAAAGTCACTGTCGAAAATTCTGCTGCCGTCGGGACTCGAACCTAGGACCTCCCGGTCAGAAGCACTGCAGAGGTTTGTGAAGTTTTTGGTGGGTGTGCGTGGTCTCTCACTTACCCATCCTCTCATTGCATCTCTGCTCCATCAATATTCTCTATGTGATCATAGTCACTATCTGTTATTTATGAAACCATCACCCTTGGCATTCAATAACCTCAGCTACTGAAGAATCCCCAAATATCAATAAAAATGAAATAATAATCGTTAATATAATAAAATAGCCAATCCGGATAGCCGAGTTTGCTAAGGCAGTAGTGCCGTGGCGATCTCGAATGGATGGATCACGGGTTCGAGTCTCGCCTCGGACATGGTTGTGTGTATTTGTATTTCTTTGTTTGTGATTGTCCATTCACCCTTCATGGTCATAATAATCATCGTCATCTTCATCATCTAGTACTTCATGTCCTCCAAGGCTAAGAACTCTGGTGTTTAAAAATAGATTCGGCATTAAAATGCTGATCTCCCCCAAAAAGCTTGCGTGCACGTGGCCCCGTGGGATATGATAGCGCCTCGGTGAGTACAAGTGGTGCGTACGCGTGTTCTCAGTATGGCCAATTTGCAACAAAAAATAAAACAATAAATACCACTGTCTCAGCCAAGGAGAATAATGAGTAAAGTGCAAATGAAATGCAAGTTGTGGACAGTGCAGGTAGGAAAGATTACGGGGACCACTGCTACAGCAGTCATGATAGGGGCGGTGGGAACGGTGTATGGTTTGCAACGCTTGGTCAGCGGGAATGGTTGGGGAAGCGAGTACACTTACAGCTTGAGGATTTCCCGGATAGCGGATGACGAGGAGCCACAGGGCACGACAACGGAGTGACAGCGCGAAAGAGATAGATGGTGGCTGTGGACGATGAACGTGGGAAAAGGTGAAGAGAGCATGCCTGAAGGTAATGCCCGCTGGTATGTCAGCAATAAAACACTCCACAACGATCCTGCTATAGAACCGATCACTTCCTCTATTAAGAAACCGGCACATTATTTATACAATAATTTAAATCACTTACAAAGAGTTGTCACTTAACGAAATGGTAATTGATGAACCTCACTCTCCCTCAAAATAAACAGTCTCCCATTTCACATTTTCCTTCAGTATCTATCTGACACAAGATAAGGTTAGAAAATTTCTAGTATTTACCTGTCTCGCCCATCGTATTCCTTACCAAACCCTGTGAACGTCCTCTAACAAATGTATCAAGAATTTCCTTCGCAATAATCTTAATTCAATATATCACCTAATAAAATGAGGGAGGTGAGGTGTGGATTGATTGATTGATTGAATTTTTCATGTTTCCGGGCGCGCCAACTGCTTTGGTCATTAGTCCCGTTAGTGTAGTGCATGTTTTTTTCTCGGAAGATGGCGGTGAACTTCCCCCGTTGGATGATGAGATCCGGCGCCGACCTACCGTCGGCTAGTGGGGTTTCCCCTTAACCAGGACTCTCCCTCCCGCGACGCACCGCCCCAGCCGGGACAAGCTCTAAACTCCCGATCGGTCTCCCGGAATATGTAGTAGTGTAGTGCATGTTAATGTATGTGTGTGTGTGTGTAAGGGGTGAGGATAGGACAAGGAAGAGGAAGGAAAGATCGCGCGCGGCCCGTGGCCCGTTTTTTAGGGTACTGCTCCGACAATCACCTGGTGTTGACCGGAGAAACCACGGAATACTACCGATCAGAGCAGCCGGCCGCTAGGATTCTCCTCCAGACAGCGACTGAATTCGACCTAGCTGAAAAGCTAGCGTCGAAAAGCTTGTGTCGAAAATCCTGCCGCCGTCAGGACTCGAACCTAGGACCTCCCGGTCAGAGGCGCTGCAGAGACATCAGTTGATGCACTAAGCTACCGCTCCCGGTGTGGAGTGTGGAAGTGAAAAGTCCCCTTCACACTTCGCTGATACGAATTTACTCGGTCAATCAATTGTAGAGCCTCGGAACTGAACGTTGTACTATCTGTCAATGTAAAAAAAAAGTTAATACAAAAAATACATGAAGCTGGGGCCCTGGGAGAAGCGATGATGTTGACGCACCATGTGGGTTCGCCTGACGCCGTCGGGGCAGAGAGGGGGCGGCGGTGTTGTCGGCGCAGGGGACGTAAAAGCGGCGGCGAGGGCGGCCACCGCACGGGAAGCCTCCGCAGGTGCACCGTCTGCATTAGGGCGCCTCCAGATATTGGACTTCAATGGCGTACAGGATGAAAAATTAAGGCGCGCCCTAAGATTGATCATCACTCCGTCTCCTTCCATCTCGTCCCGGTCGGGGCTGCGCCTCCGGAGCAGACCTTGACCTCGGGGTCATCGATCCGCCTGCGAGCGAGATGGCGCGCGGCGCGGCGGCCAGAGGTACTGGGTCAGCGGCGGCGAGGAAAGAACGCGTGCTACTGGGGGCGGGGCAAAGAGGGGTGGGGAAGGGTGGAGCGGGGCGTGGCGGGGCGGGACGGAGGTGAGGTAGGCGGGTTGGGCCGAATGGGTACTGGATTAGCCAGGCACACGGAGATACGTGGGTGAGCGATGCGGGGAGGAAAGAACGCGCGCCAGGTGAGGTTGGGCGAGGCATGGTGGGGCGGGGAGGGGTGAGGTGGAGAGGTGGGACGGGGTCAGGAGGGGTAGGGCTTGGCCTGTTGGGCTGAGTGGGTACTGTGTCAGCCAGGTACAGGGGAGATACTGGGTCAGCGATGCGGGGAGGAAAGAACGCGTGCCAGGCGAAGTGGGACGGGGCGGGGCGGGGAGGGACGTGGAGGGTTGGGGAGGGCGTGGAGGGGCGGAGATGGGCGGGAAGGGGTAAGGAGGGGGGAGAGGCGGGAGGGGAGGGGACGAGAGGGGGGAGGGTGGGAGGGGGGTTGGAGGGGGGAAGGGGAGGGGCGTGGAGATGCGGGGAGGTGTGGGGAGATGCGGCGAGGGGGGGCTGGGAGGCGAGGGTCGATGCGGGTCGGTGCGGGAGGGGCGGGGCGGGGCATGGCAGAGCGGAGCCGGGGAAGGCCGGGCCAGGCGGGTTCGCCCGAGTGGCTACTGGGTCAGCCAGGTACAAGGTCTGGGCCAGGTACTGGGTCAGCGAGGCGGCGAGAATATAACGCCTGCAAGACGAGGTGCTTCGAGGTGAGGCGGCACGTGGCGGGGCAGGGCAGGGCAGGGCGAAGCCGGAGGTGTTCGGGCTAGTGGGGTTGTGCCGAGTACTACTTCAGCCAGGTACACGGAGATCCTGGGTCAGCGTAACGGCGAGGAATGAACGCGCGCCAGGCGAAGGTAGGCGTGGCGGGCGAAGAGGGGCGGGGTAGGCAGGGGGAGGCCGGGCTAGGCGGGATGGGCCGAGTGGGTACTGGGTCAGCCAGGTACACGGAGATACTGGGTCAGCGAGACGGCCAGAAAGAACGCGCGCCATTTGGTGGGGCGAGGAGAGTAGGGCCCGCCAGCACTCAGTGGGGCAGGGAGAGCGTCGACAGACTGGATCGAGTAACTACGGAGATGGCAGATGCGATGGTGGCGAGACGAGGCGGGTAGAGGCGAGGCGGATCGAGGCGGGGTGGAGGGAGGCGGGGTAGGTGTGTTGGGGATGGGAAGGATGAGGGATAAGCGGGTCAGGCTGGGCCGCAGCGGAGTGGAGCAGGGCTGAGTGGGGATGGCTGAAGCCAGGGCGGCAAGTTGGGGTGGGTGGGGGCAGGGAGATGCGAGGCGGGGTAGGCGTGTTGGAGATGGGAGGGATGAGGGAAGAGCTGGCCAGGCAGGGGTGAAATCAGAGCGGAGCAGGCCAGAGCGGGGATGACCGAAGTGATGGGGCGCGGCGGGGCGGGTGAGGGCGGGGAGGAGCGAGGCGGGGTAGGTGTGGAGGTGCTGGGAGGGACGAGAGATGATCGGACAAGGCTGGCCTGAAATCAGAGCGGGGATGGCTGAAGTGAGGGTGGCGCGGCGGAGCGGGTGGGGGCGGAGAGGAGCGAGGCGGAGTGGGTGTGCTGGGTCTGGGAGAGATGAGTGATAATCGAACAATGCAGGCCTGAAATCGGAGCGGGGATACCCGAAGCGAGGGTGGCGCGGCGGGGCGGGTGTGTGAGGAGGAGCGTGGCGGGGTGGGTGTGTTAGGGCTGGGAGGGATGATCGGTCAAGGCATGCCTGAAATCGGAGCGGGGATGACCGAAGCGAGGGCGGCGCGCCGGTGCGGTTGGGGGCGGGGAGGAACAAGGCGGGGTAGGTGTGCTGGGACTGGGAGGAATGAGGGATGATCGGACAAGGCACGCCTAAAATGGGAGCGGGGATACCCGATGTGAGAGCGGCGCGGTGGGTCGGGGGTTCGGGGAGTTGCGAGGCGGGGTGGGTGTGTTAGGGCTGGGAGGAATGAGGCATGATCGGTGAAGGCAAGCCTGAAATCAGAGCGGGGATGGCCGAAGCGAGGGCGGCGCGGCGGGGCGGGTGGGGGCGGGGAGGAGCGAGGCGGAGAGAAGCGGAATGAGGACGAACGGAGAGAGCTGGGCAAGCGCGGGGCGGGCTGAGGCGAGCGGCAGAGTAACACGTTTCACGAATGTCAGGGCGGAGATTGATTCTCGCCTTTAACGCGGATCCTTCAGTATGGGAAACTTTAGATTCCGGGACCGAGATCGACCTCAAGGATGAACGGAGGGTGATCGAGAATTTTGCTGAAGTAAGGGTTAGATTGAGGTTTTTACTGCGGCATGGCAATCAAGAGAGTCCATTGCGTCCATATCTTTAATGTTTTGTTTTTTACGTAACATGAGTTTTAATTTAATATTTTGATTCATGATATACAACGTATCAAAAATATTTTTTGAAGTACAAAACATCAAGTCAGGGATTTATTTCACGAACTAGTATTTTTTGTTTCGTTTTATATTTTGTACATACTGTGCGCTTTGAGTGTGGTTTTATTTATGATTATTCTGAGCTGTTTTCTTACCCTAGATGCGTCAAAAGATGTTTTTTGTAGATCTCTTTTTGTATAACAGCGTTTATGATGCTCAGGATACACTGCCTTATAGAACTTTAAGACAAAAGACGCCATCCGATGAACTTTTCAAATTTGGATATATTTCAAATATGAATTACGAGTGCTGGATAACCATGACATCTACTAGATAAGAAACCAACAATATCTAAGGCCATCACTTACTGAGAATATTTTATATTCTGTCTTACTAGGAACCATTTTGTGCACTTTAATGAACAAAACTATTTTCATCGTTTTCAATATTATCGAAAATAGAAACTAATGTCAACATGAAGTGTGTGTGTGTATAAATAAATATATATATATATATATATATATATATATATATATATATAGGTATATACAAATTACTGCAACTAATATTTTATTTATTTCACAGAAAGCTGCAACAAAAGAAGGTTTATATAAAACAATTATGCATCATATTGAAATTTACAAGAATTATACAAAAATCAAAGCCCACCTCCATAATTTTGCAATGCATGAATCTGCAATGCACAATTTTAAGTGGTAGAAACCGAAAGAATGTTTTCGCCATGAAAGTGTTATTTCGCGGAGATGGAAGATGGCGCGTCGGTGAGAGGTTGAAAGCTGCGCCGCACGGGGCGCTGGCGAGGGGGCCGTGTCCGGGTGACGCGCAGCTGGCGGCGCCGCCTCCTGAGCAAACGGTCGGAGGGGGCGGGGGGGGGGGGGGGGGGGGGCGAGAATGGATGGCCGGCGCAGGAGCGTCAACAGCTCTCCCTCCTCCTCCTCCTCGTGAGAGCGACCGCTCGCGCTGGAGAAAGCGGCGCTGAAGGCGACAGCCTCGCCCACCGCACACTCCATGGAGATGGAAGGATTTTTATTTAGTTTTTACTCTTTGTGCTTGCGTGCTGCAGTTGTTCATATCTGAAAGTTGGGACTCGTTTGATTGATTAATTGATTGATGATTCCGGGTGCGTCAACTACCGAGGTCACTAGTCCCGTAAGTGAAGTGCATGTTTTTCATCGGGTGGTGGCGGTGATCTTACCCCACTGGATGGCGAGGTCCCGTGACGGCCTAACGTCAACTCGCGGTGTTTTCCCCAGCCAGGTATCTCTCATCTGCGGTACACCACCCCAGCCGGGACAAGTTCTAAGTCCCCAACCGGTCTCCCGGCATGTGTGGTAGAGTAGTGCATGTTAGTGTTAGTGTAAGTGTGTGTGTAAGGAGTGAGGTTAGGACTAGGAAGAGGAAGGAAAGATCGCGCGTGGTCCGTATCCTGTTTTTATGGAACTGCTCCGGCATTCGCTTGGTGTTGATCGGAGAAACCACGAAAAACTTCCGATCAGAGCAGCCGGCCGCTAGAATTCTCCTCCAGACAGCAATTGAATTCGACCTAGCTGAAAAAGTGTGGAAAATCCTGCCGCTCTGGGAACTCCTGGTCAGAGGTTGATGCACTGAGCCAGCGCTCCCGGTTTGGAACTCGTCTTTTAGGCTTTTCTGTAATACTGTACTTTTATATTGACGCGACGCAACCACAAGAACAAAAGGCAACTTTTAATACCTGGCGACCATTACAGTTATTAACGCAATTAGGCGAATAAACAGCAAATAATAGGCGCGGTTGGGGTTTTTAACCAACCATGGCTGTTATTTGTGTTATCGGCTATACGTTGTTCAATAATTTTGATAATAATATCTTCCTATAAGAAAATAATATACAAGCAAGAAATATCATTTCTTGGAATAAGTGTACTCAACCATAGCTGCGGCTCATATGCTTAAGATATCCTTATCGGACCGCACTCAGTTAAATCCTTAACGGTCACCTGTACTTAAGAGTGACTTTTCGTTTTTTTCCAAAATTGTAGTCTTGGCGAATCGTTCCAATCCTGAAAAAATAACCAAATTTTACGTTACATCTTTTCATTTCTTTTATACTGTCAAAATACAAATAACATACTTGATTTGTTATTTGTTCTTTTATTCACCGATTGACGTTAGCAATTACCAACATTCAAGGCCCTCTTTACAAGTAATGAACTTACTTGAGTTTTTACTAATCACGAAGTGCTAAGCAATTCCGACCTTTTTTCTGCACATTTTACCCACTATTTATTGTTAATCAGGCAGACGCTATAAACGTTTAAGTTGTTGCACGGAACTGAGTACATATGAGGGTCGTTTATGACGAAATGTTTGTGCATAGCAGACAATCTGTTGGCCGAGGACATTTTTTTCTCAGTGTATCTTTAAAACTGTTAATCAGAAAAACATTGTCCTTATCTTGAAGAGGACATAGTGGTTTATTTAATTTTCATAAGGCAGTGCAATAGCAAAATTGTTCAAATCCAGACATACACACTTTCTACTTTTTCTGTACATTCATTGGAGTTCTAAGAAGATATTTGTTCAGCGAACTTAGAATGTGTGCCTATGACATAAACTAAAAAATCCTTATTGAAGATGCATGAAATAAAAGGTATAATTATGTTGCCTTGACCCCCAATAATTAATAAACTATTTTCTGTTTTGTTATTTCACGGAATATGTACGATGCAGAAGAGACAAGATGTCTCAGAATAAATGTAAAAATTTCAGGTCATTTACACTGGTTGAAGATTATTTTTTTGCTAATGGTCGTGAGAGAGCTAATTTCATAAATGAAGTTACACATTTGCCCCTGAGTGTTAGGCAAAATATCCTGCACTGGTGTTCCGCATTTCACTTCCTGATGTAGGCAAGGAAAGTTCGTATACCCGACGAACACCAGTGCACGATTGATTGATTGGTTTTCTCGTGTTTGATCAACGCCTTTGGTCATATGTCCCGTCAGTGTACTGCATTTGTTTTCTCGGGAGATGGCAATGATCTTCCCCCGCTGGATGGAGAGATCCGTCGCCGACCTACCGTCAGCTAGCAGGGTTTCCCCTAATCAGGACTCTCCTACCAGCGGGGCACGGCCCCAGCCCGGACAAGCTCTAAGCTCCCAACCGGTCTCCCGGAATACGTGGCAGTGTAGTGCATGTTAGTGTAAGTGTGTGTGTATAAGGGGAGAGGATAGGACAAGAAAGAGGAAGGACAGATCGCGCGCGGTCCGTGGCCTGTTTGGTAGGGTACTGCTCCGGCATTCGCCTGGTGACCAGTACACGCGATGTTGCGAACACAACAGTAAAAAATACCGCTTTCTTCTCGTGATAGAGGTCTCCGCTGATTTAGCCGATATCGGGTATCTAGATGCAGGTTTTTGGGATGATGGATGGTGTTATTTTCATTATTTTGTTTCTAAACTCAAATGAGACGGTCTTGACTAAAGAAAAGCAACAGGCACGTGTCTTTACTAGGTTATTATGAAATTATAAATGACAATTTAGGCAATTATATTATAAGATGTGTTGTTTGGCATTTTCCTTTAAGGGTAAAAACAATCTTGAACTACGTCAAATGTGAATTGTTAATCCTGCAGATGAACAGTTGTTATAATCGCATTTGGTTATTACCAAATCTTTATTTTTTTAAGAAAAATATAAACATATTGTCAGTCGGAAGAATCGACAAAGTCGAAGGAAAAATCGACAAAAATATTTTTCAATTTTTTTCGGAGAGTTGTTAATATTATTTCCATTATGCTAATAATACGTGATATGACTCATGAGTTTTCAATAATACAAACGTTAAGAATAATTAAAAGTGGATTTTTAAAACGTTTTTTCAAAAGATACTAATTGATTTAGGAGTAATATTTAGAAATATGTTTCTCATGAAATAAAAACAGAACATTTCGTATATATTGTTATTCCACTCCCAAAAATGTGTTTTATTTTGTTAATTGAGAAAGTGAAAATGCTGTGCCCTGGCAAATACAAGAGAAAACAATCTAAATGAACGTGTTAAATTAAAATATGAGTGCGTGCCGACGTCGAAAAGTACAGATTCGAGTATTCGGTTTTCATGAAGGTGTCACAATGAGCTCAAACAATTGACTAATATAAAAGTTATGAGAATATTTCGGCATAATTTGCAAACCCTACAGGGTACTCCGAGATGATTTTGAATTAAGCCAATGGAGTACGTGTGTTTTACAAAAAGAAAATTCTTAGGCGCCCAGTAGATCTGTTATTCTTAGCGAGTCATTGTTTACAATACCTGAAAAATGCCTCATTTTGTGATGTAGCCAGCGAGAAATGGCGATGTCGATGGTGACTGTGATAAAGTTACTGAAATAGTTGCAGGGGCAGAATGAAGGTAAATGAACTTATTGATATTTTACATGACGACTTTGCATGCTTCTCCATAATTATTCATCTGTACTGCGAGCTTCCGAAGGTTAGCAATTGATTGTATGAATGAGATTATTATACAATAATATAATATAAAAATAAATAAACACGAATTAAATTGTGTTTTAAGTAGTTGGTTTCACTCAGTGAGATTTGAGCCTTCTTATTTGAAGAGTTTCTGATTAAAATTGATTTAATAACTGAGGTCTATTTTGGTCTGAAAAGTGTTGCATGCAAAGCTGTTCTGAAGCAATGATATCGTCGCAACAAATCCAATTATGAAAGTACATATTTCAGTCTGGAATTAATTAATTTTTTTGGCTTCTTGACTGCACGAATAGTCAGTCAGTGCTGTCTGTCTCAGCGTTCATTAAACACTTTCAGAAATCTAAAAGGATTCCAGAGTTCATTACACAAAAAACTTTGCAAAAAGTTTTTCTGACTTCAATCCATTTAACAAAATTAACAGGTGATGCGAATGAAATATTCACGTATCTACACGAATAAAATAACTTTGAGTATGACATTGAATTAATAACTGTAGCACATTTAAATGTAAATTGATGTGAGGATAGTCGCTTCTACCTATAGTTTAGACAGACTATGACATTGCCAAAATAATCTCCCGTTTGCACGGGGTGTGAAAAGGCTTTTCAGGGTAGAAAGCATGGCAATCACGCTCCCCCAGAAAACGCCGATTCAGAAGGATTTGTATGTTCACGCAAATAGTGTGCATAATTATTCACGTCTTTGTCCGAAATGCAGATGGGAATTGAAAGGGTATTCGGAAGTCAACAATAACGCTGATTTATGTGTGTCCTGCTGGTGAAGTATGATAGGTAACTGTAGCGTTGAGTGAGATTTAATTCCGAGTGAATGAGGTTCGTGGTGAACTTCCACTAGACCAGGTCCATTGTCTGGTTGAAGTATTAATGGCGAATCGAAACTCTCCCTGCAATTTGACCAACTCGCTGACAGATGAATTAGTGCATTCTAAAAATGAACAAAAAAAGACCAAAAACATGTTAATTACTATCAGCATTACGAACTATTGCACAATGACAATCGCACATTACTCTCTTTTCCTAGAATTTCTTTTGTGCCAATTTTCTAGATAAATAAGATAATAAGAACATTTAATTTGTTTAGGGGTAAACAAATTAGTTTAATTTACAAGGCATTATTTAGTCTAGTTTTGTTTCTTCATATTTTGGAAAATATTTACTTTTAAATATATTAAACCAGAGAAAAACATGCAGACAGTCAATTTCAGATACATTTACGTAAAATCTCTTCAGCTACTTCCAAACAAGAAAAGAAAAACGCAATTACTTTCAGCCAGCTCTTTCTAGAAGAGAACGTGATCAAGTCCTGAAAGCTAGTTGCAACAATTTCTTCCCGAGTATAGTTGACGCAAAAACGAGAAGTTGCGGCTGACATTCTAACCCACTTGCTCCAACACGTAATGATGGCCACATCACGGGATTTCCTCCGCGCGGGAAGTTGGCTTACTGGGTCGCTAAGCGGAACATCGCTTCTTGCGGTAACTTGGCGGACAACGGGCCGTTGTAGCGGCGTCGCGACGCTGGTTGGCGGACGAGGGGCGGAGGCGGTGTGGAGATAAACAATCGGTCGTCGGGGCCAACGACGGAGTGACGAAGGGGGCGGCTGCGGGGCGGAGGCGGTCGGTGTGAGGGCGCCGTGGCGGAATCGGCGTCCAGGTCGCCAGAGGCGCAGAGGTTACAAGGCGGAGGCGGCAGTGGGGGGAGAGTGGTGATGGAAGTGGACTAGTGGGGGCGATGGCATGTGTCGGAAACGTCGAGGACGTCGGCGGCAACGAGCAATGTGAGGAGGGAGGGGAGGGGACGACGGTGGCGACCCGTAGCCAGGGCAGATGGCCGGAGGGGGCGGGGCACCGTGGAAATGGGGAAACCAGGCGACGGCAGGGCGGCAACGGGGGATGGGGCAGGGGTTTGGAGCGGGGACTTGGAGAGAGGGTTGAAGCAGGGGGCGGGGAGCGGTGACGGAGAGCGGGGGGGGAGCGGGGAGCGGGGGCGGGGAGCGGGGTGGGGAGCGGGGCGGGAGCGGGCGGGAGCGGGGCGGTGTTAAGCGGGGAGGGGCGGGGAGCGGGGCGGGGAGCGCGGCCCGGAGTGGGGTGGGGTAGCGGTGGGTAGCGGGGGCGGGGAGCGAGTGTTGGAGTAGGGGCGGAGCGTGCGGGCAGCGGCGGAGCGGGGCGGGAAGCGGCAAAGGGGGAGCGGTGGCGGGGAGTGGAGCGGTAGCGGGCGGGTAGCGGGGCGAGTAGCGGGGCGGGAGCGAGGCGGGGAGCGGAGCGGGGAGCGGGGCGGGGAGCGGGGCGGGGAGCGGGGCGGGGAGCGGGGCGTGGGAGCGGGGCGGGGAGCGGGGCGGGGAGCGGGGCGGGGAGCGGGATGGGGAGCGGGGTAGGAGCGGAAGTGGAGCGGCGGGGAGCGGGGCGGGGGAGCGCGGGGTAGAGCGCAAGTGGAGCGGGCGGGGATCGGGGCGGGGATTGGGGCGGGGATCGGGGAGGGGATCGGGGCGGGGATCGGGGCGGGGATCGGGGCGGGGAGCGGAGCGGGCGGTGAGCGGGGTGGTGAGCGGGGCGGGGAGCGGGGCGGGGAGCGGGGCGGGGAGCGGGGCGGGGAGCGGGGCGGGGAGCGGGGCGGGGAGCGGGGCGGGGAGCGGGGCGGGGAGCGGGGCGGGGAGCGGGGCGGGGAGCGGGGCGGGGAGCGGGGCGGGGAGCGGGGTGGGAGCGAGGTGGGGAGCGGGAGGGGGAGCGGGGTGGGGTGCGAGGTGGGGAGCGGAGTGGGGAGCAGGGTGGGGAGCGGAGGCGTGGGAGGCTGCGGCGGGTGGCTGCAGAGTATCCCGATGGAAGAGCCTATCGATGGCTGGGAAGGGGGGAGGCGGTACAGCGCGGATAGCGGCTGAGGCAGCGGTGGCAGTAGTGAGGGCGATGGTTGGGGGCGGTGTCAGGCGGGCCGAGCGGAAGGGCCGGCTCTGCCGCCATGCATCAGCGGCGCCGCAAGAAATGGCGTCGTCGACCCGTCGCTCGACCGGTGCCCGCCGCCCCCTCCCCGCCCCCTCCCCGCCGCGCGCGTCTTCGCAGCCTCCGAAGCAAGAAGGCCGTGTCACCGCCGCCCCGGCCGCCCCGTCGGCTCTGGCGACGCCACCAACTCTGCGGCTCTTCACGGAGATGACTTTTGCGAAGAAGGGAAAGCCTCACCTCAATCACAAAGATGCCTTTATCGCAATTTGAGAGGGCCAGATACGATATGGGATTACGAACAACTGATCATATCATACAGCGAAAATGGATTTTGAAAATTGTCCATAATACTTTACAATGAAGTGAACTTAATGCACACATTCTGAGCGATATAATATTAATAAATTATTTAAATGTATTTATTGTTATGTAACTGTCATTAGCCAGGAATCTTTGCATGTAGAACAATATTGGAGGCACAAGGAATTTTGATACGGACATTACTAAGTTGAAGAATGTTTCGAATTCATTGTACGTCTGGATAAAGTGATATTAATTTCCGAGTTTGTAGGGGAGTAAAGCCTTGAATAGTATATGCTCTAAGCTTCTACAATTAGTGTAGTACTATCGTTATACATTACATTTTTTTTTTACTTTTGAAAACGTCTGAGAAAGTACTAATCAAGTTTCATAAATAAATTAAATTTTGGGGAATATAAATCTACAGTAAAACCCTTCAGCAAAAAATAATTTTGTATTAGACTTATTGTTTACACATCACTAATTCAAATTTTCAGTAAACAACTAGCGTATTTGCCAATTCGATAACACAAAGTAGTCTTTAATTTTTTATTCACGCATTAAGGTGTAATAATTGAGAAGCGATACGAATCGTAAGGAGAATTTAACTATCGCCATAAAAATAAAAGATTTAAATAGGGTAAAAATGTCACCATAATTTGTTGACATTTTGCATTTCAAGCTGTCGGAAATATCCCATTGCTTTGTTTTTCCTGCGGAGAAATTACTTGAATAGTTTCAAAGTTTAAGGTTCCATAAAAGGCAACTTCCAATTTAAACATTTTTGTCGTAAAATGCTTCTTTCTCTGCATTGTAATTTCACGTATATCGGAGAGTTTAGAAAATTACTCACAAGTAGATGTAAACACATCACATCACACACAGAGTATATTAACTTTACATTCGTGTCATTTCGCAATTCTTTTCCGGTGACATAATGAACCAATCGTGGTGCATTTTATTTACATTTTCAGAGATATTTCGGTTTTACGGTTGCCAAAACAAATGCTGTGAAACGTCGATTCTAAAACGGAATGACTGACAGCTCGTGAAGTAAAAAATCCTCCACTGCACAATGAAAGAGCGGAAATGAGTGTTTGTCTCAGCTTGAGCACAATTATTGTTAAACAATTTATGCAGATGCGTTACTAGTTATAAGATGTTTTGACAGTCATGTCAATGTCACATAAGATTATTTGACATTGTTTGGTCATAGATTATTAAACGATAAACAGATAACAATTGTTTCTTATGTCTGCATAATTTTTTTCTTTAACTCTTGATATTCAGACAGATATTTTTTCTATATTCCTCTTATTACATTTTTAACCCTTAATTAGCAGAAAAACAATCATATGTGTAGTTTGTAGGTGTAAATAGCTAAAATAGTGTTTGTCAATGTTACATTTTTCTTTTTTACTGTCTAGAAATACGTGTAACTAAGATTTACACACGGATATAAGAAAATATATAAAGGTACGTATTAAAACTACTCGTACATACAATTTTGCAATAGGTTTCAGCTAATCAGTACAATAGTGAACACTCAATATGAAATTTTAATTTTTATTTCTAATGATGATACGTAAATCACATTAAAGACATTTCACCCATACTTCACGTCCACCTTTCAAAATTTGCAATGAAACCTAATTTGATCGCAGATGTTCACATACAATTATTTGAAATTAAGTGAAAAATATTCTAAATAAAATATCCGGGATATATATAAAATATCTAAATATATCTAAATAAAATAAAATCTAAGTAAAATATCTGGAATAATATCCGGGATCTAAATAAAATATCTAAATAAATCTAATAAAATAAAATATAAATAAAATATCTGGAATCTAAATAAAATATTCCGGATATCCGGGAAATGTTCCGGATATATTATCATGGATTACCACAAGATCTCTGCTACCACTACAGAATTTATTGAAATGTATTCATTAACGTTTTTAACTAGATTACTCACATGTTAATCGAATCGACTCTACTTCCGGATGCCAATGCAAGCAATCTTGCATAACCCCGAACGCAAATACCATCGAGAATGAACGTCACAACCGGCTCCCCTATTACACCGCTGCCAACAACACCTCGTGCAGGGAACAGGCAGCGTTTAAAGCGAGGCGAAAGCACTACAATGCAGCGCTCGACCGTTTCGCCGATAACGGCTCAAAACAGCATTTAAAACCATGGCTTTCCATTGTTCCATCAAGATCGTACCTCTGCACTCATTTGCGACCCCCGATCGCAATGGGCAGTGAGAGCAAAGACCTCTTTTTGCATATTCTCGCGAGAGATTCATCGGCTTTGAAGCACAAAAGCTCGAATTCGAAAACAAGCCGCTTCCCTTTCAGAGGAAATGAATTGAACCAGAGGATGATGTATTCTGTGGCATTGACAAGTGCCATGTTAGACGGCGGAACATCGGATGAGTTCGAAAAATACACGTCGCAAGATAATCGTCCCGTTTAAATCATACCTAATAGGACGGGATATTTTCCAAACGAGTTTACAATGAATGTGGGCACAACGTCAAATACCAGATTACAATATATTAAATCAAATAGATTGAGATTATCAAGAAAATTTATTTTGCAGTCGTTTCGTTCATGCTTTTTTAAATTAAAATACGTTCTATCGTTCAATATATTAGTAAAATAACTGCAAGTAATGATTCTTAAACAAAGGCATTTCGCCTATTCATAAAAATAATGTTTTACTGGATCAGGAATATATTATCGAATTTTACACATATGGAATTTTAATTCATGATGAAAATTGATTCGTGAAAAGAAACGTCCAAAACGACTTTTAAAGTTTTTCTTCCCCCTTATAAAATCGACGTCATAATCTTATAAAAGATTACTGAAATGTAAGAGAATAAAGATGCTTCTGTGAGATAATGAAATAATGAATAATGTACTACATGTAATAATTGGGTTCAAATTGTACACGTATACGTACAGATTTACCTTCACTTAAACCCATGTATGGATTCTGAATATGTGGTTGCTGGAATTCGAGCACGCTGGATTCCAAATACGACATTAATTGATGAAATGAAATACGAGCACATTGACTGGCGCGGAACGTGTTCTTTGCAGTTCTATTCCGCACAGTCAAGGCTCAAAGGTAACATTTCATGAGAACAAAAAAAGAATCGAAACGTCCATTATTCATAAATAAATTCATGCTAACAAAGTGAAGAAATATTTTTTAACAAATGTCCTTTATTCACGAGGGATTGGAACCATCTCCTTTTTCTTTTCGGGAACATAGATATCCATCGTTTCTACACTCCAGTAGATAACGCCAAGACTTGCAGCTTAAACCAGAAACATATTGCTCGAAGATGCCTTTTCTTTACGTAAGAGCTGCCTCTTAGCACGCAAAGAGAATCCTGGTACAAAAAGCGGGAAAGGCAGCCTTCACCAGTCTCGCCGCTCGCTGGCTGGGAGCAAAGTGGCTGCGTGAGAAACGACAGACAGAGAGGGGAAGGGTCGCCAAATTCGGAACGCGGAATGCTAGGCAAATGCGCAGAAGGGGAGAGCCCGCGTCGACGAGAGCGAGCAGTGAAGGAGTGGGAGGGGGAGGGGGAATGGTCCGCCCTCCCCGCTTCTGTCCCGGCTGTCGTCGCCTTGCCGAACGCCCACGAAGCCGACCCGCTCGTACTCCCGCAGGGCGGGAACCATGACCATGGAGGAGGGTATGGTTTCTGACAAAGACTTGTAAGCGGCCACCCGGACCCTGACTTTTACGCCGGCACTAACGTCGTTAGTAATAAGACGATTCTAAGCTCCGTGTTGCCGGGTTTGGTCGGTAACCCACCAGTTGGACTTCTAGCGCGTCGACCTTTGGGGGCATTGGGTCAAGGCCTTGTTTCGGATCCCACATCGGACTTTTACGACGGCACTCACGTCGTTAGTGATTAGACGATTCTAAGCTCCGTGTTGCCGGGTTTGCTCGGTAACCCACCAGTTGGACCTCTAGCGCGTCGACCTTTGGGGGCATTGGGTCAAGGCCTTGTTTCGGAACCCACATCGGACTTTCACGACGGCACTCACGTCGTTAGTGATTAGATGATTCTAAGCTCCGTGTTGCCGGGTTTGCTCGGTAACCCACCAGTTGGACCTCTAGCGCGTCGACCTTTGGGGGCATTGGGTCAAGGCCTTGTTTCGGATCCCACATCGGACTTTCACGACGGCACTCACGTCGTTAGTGATTAGACGATTCTAAGCTCCGTGTTGCCGGGTTTGCTCGGTAACCCACCAGTTGGACCTCTAGCGCGTCGACCGTTGGGGGCATTGAGTCAAGGCCTTGTTTCGGATCCCACATCGGACTTTCACGACGGCACTCACGTCGTTAGTGATTAGACGATTCTAAGCTCCGTGTTGCCGGGTTTGGTCGGTAACCCACCAGTTGGACCTCTAGCGCGTCGACCTTTGGGGGCATTGGGTCAAGGCCTTGTTTGGATCCCACATCGGACTTTCACGACGGCACTCACGTCGTTAGTGATTAGACGATTCTAAGCTCCGTGTTGCCGGGTTTGCTCGGTAACCCACCAGTTGGACCTCTAGCGCGTCGACCTTTGGGGGCATTGGGTCAAGGCCTTGTTTCGGATCCCACATCGGACTTTCACGACGGCACTCACGTCGTTAGTGATTAGACGATTCTAAGCTCCGTGTTGCCGGGTTTGCTCGGTAACCCACCAGTTGGACCTCTAGCGCGTCGACCTTTGGGGGCATTGGGTCAAGGCCTTGTTTCGGATCCCACATCGGACTTTCACGACGGCACTCACGTCGTTAGTGATTAGACGATTCTAAGCTCCGTGTTGCCGGGTTTGCTCGGTAACCCACCAGTTGGACCTCTAGCGCGTCGACCTTTGGGGGGATTGGGTCAAGGCCTTGTTTCGGATCCCACATCGGACTTTCACGACGGCACTCACGTCGTTAGTAATTAGACGATTCTAAGCTCCGTGTTGCCGGGTTTGCTCGGTAACCCACCAGTTGGACCTCGCGCGTCGACCTTTGGGGGCATTGGGTCAAGGCCTTGTTTCGGATCCCACATCGGACTTTCGACGGCACTCACGTCGTTAGTGATTAGACCTAAGCTCCGTGTTGCCGGGTTTGCTCGGTAACCCACCAGTTGGACCTCTAGCGCGTCGACCTTTGGGGGCATTGGGTCAAGGCCTTGTTTCGGATCCCACATCGGACTTTCACGACGGCACTCACGTCGTTAGTGATTAGACGATTCTAAGCTCCGTGTTGCCGGGTTTGCTCGGTAACCCACCAGTTGGACCTCTAGCGCGTCGACCTTTGGGGGCATTGGGTCAAGGCCTTGTTTCGGATCCCACATCGGACTTTCACGACGGCACTCACGTCGTTAGTGATTAGACGATTCTAAGCTCCGTGTTGCCGGGTTTGGTCGGTAACCCACCAGTTGGACCTCAAGTGCGTCGACCTTTGGGGGCATTGGGTCAAGGCCTTGTTTCAGATCCCACATCGGACTTTCACGACGGCACTCACGTCGTTAGTAATTAGACGATTCTAAGCTCCGTGTTGAGGGTTTGCTCGGTAACCCACCAGTTGGACCTCTGGTGCGTCGACCTTAGGGGGGATTGGGTGAAGGACTTGTTTCGGATCCCACATCGGACTTTCACGACGGCACTCACGTCGTTAGTAATTAGACGATTCTAAGCTCCGTGATGCCGGGTTTGGTCGGTAACCCACCAGTTGGACCTCTAGCGCGTCGACCTTTGGGGGCATTGGGTCAAGGCCCTGTTTCGGATCCCACATCGGACTTTCACGACGGCACTCACGTCGTTAGTAATTAGACGATTCTAAGCTCCGTGTTCCTGGGTTTGCTCGGTAACCCACCAGTTGGACCTCTAGCGCGTCGACCTTTGGGGGCATTGGGTCAAGGCCTTGTTTCGGATCCCACATTGGACTTTCACGACAGCACTCACGTCGTTAGTAATTAGACGATTCTAAGCTCCGTGTTGCCGGGTTTGCTCGGTAACCCACCAGTTGGACCTCTGACGCGTCGACCTTAGGGGGGATTGGGTGAAGGACTTGTTTCGGATCCCACATCGGACTTTCACGACGGCACTCACGTCGTTAGTAATTAGATGATTCTAAGCTCCGTGATGCCGGGTTTGGTCGGTAACCCACCAGTTGGACCTCTGGCGCGTCGACCTTAGGGGGGATTGGGTGAAGGACTTGTTTCGGATCCCACATCGGACTTTCACGACGGCACTCACGTCGTTAGTAATTAGACGATTCTAAGCTCCGTGATGCCGGGTTTGGTCGGTAACCCACCAGTTGGACCTCTAGTGCGTCGACCTTTGGGGGCATTGGGTCAAGGCCTTGTTTCGTATCCCACATAAAAGCGCACTCGGGTTGGTTGTTGGTTGGTGATTCCGGGCGCGTCAACAGCTCAGGTCATTAGTCCCGTAAGTGTAGTGAATGTTTTTTCTTAGGGGCGATGACAGTGATCTTGCCCCGCTGGATGGCGATATCCGGTGCCGACCTACCGTCGGCTAGTGGGGTTTCCCCCTAACCAGGACTCTCCTACCAGCGGGGTACCGCCCAAGCCGGGACAAGCTCCAAGCTCCCGACCGGTGTCCCGGGATGTGTGGCTGTGCAACACATGTTAGTGTGCGTGTACGGTGGTGAGGATAGGACAAGGAAGAGGAAAGAAAGATTGCGCGCGGTCCGTGGCCCGTTTGGTAGGGTACTGCTCTGGCATTCCCCAGGTATTGATTGTAGAAACCACGGAAAACTGCCGACCAGAGCTGCCGGGTGCTAGAATTCTCCTCCACACAGCGACTGGATTCGACCTAGCTGAAAAGCTAGTGTCGAAAATCCGGCCACCGTCAGGACTAGAACATAGGACCTCCCGGTCAGAGACGCTGCAATGAAATCAGTTGACGCACTGAGCTACCGCTCCCAGTGCGCAGCCGGGGAGTGTGAATCCCTCTGACAGGGTGCCTCGGTTACGGCGGTACTCACGTCGATAGCATAAACGCTATTGCAGTGAGGAAACGTGAAAGGGGCCCCAAACCACTCGGACCTTAGTTCGGTGCCCCCCTGTTGGTCTCTTGACTTCGTCGTGGCAGTGGCCCGATACTCTGGGCACAGAGGAGGGACTTGTCCCGGCGCATTGTGAGTGAAGCATTGATTTGATTTCGGCTCCGCTCAGGAAAGCCGGTAGCTCTGAGCTGGTAGAGCGGCCTAACCCAGGCACTGAATGCGAGGGTAAACTGCGTTTGCGGGAGCTGCGGATAGAGGCTGACAACCGGGGAGAAATCCTCCTGATATGTAGAACCCAAGGAGCGGGTAAATGGAGTTCAGTAGACATTCTACGACCCGCTCGTCCACCGCCTTAGCAAGTTTAATTCGCGGACGTGGCACATCCAGGGGAAAGTGAGGTGAGAGTGAGAGACAATTCATTGTTTCAAGGAGCGCCAACTAATGAAGTCGTTATTCCCGTAAGTATAGTGCATGCCATTCCAAGGGGGAGTGGTGTTTCTTACAATATGGAACCGGAGATTCGCCGCAGGCCTCCACGTCAGCTTACGGTCCCCCATGATCAGGAAGAAAATATCGCGCGCATTCCGTGGCAAGTTTGTTAAGATCCTGCTCTGGCATTCGCATGGTACTGAGCGAAAAAAACACGGGAAAATGCCGATCGGAGCGGCCGACCTATAGAATTCTTCTCCAGACAATTTCAAAATTCGACCTCCATAAGATAGTATGTTGCTATTTGCGAAAATTCGCCAAAGACGGGACTCGAACGGTAGGACCTCTCAGTCAGTGACGCTTCAGAGGCAAATGTGTTATCACTAAGCCATCGTGTATATACGAAGCTGTTTCTACTTCGAACTTCATTCATTCATTTTGAATTATATAAGCATTACCAGGCTAATTCGGAAATTAGCCAGGATCGCACATTCACCGCAACATATAAGGAAGGTAAACATGTGCTTATGGCCTTCACTGACTAGGGGTTCTAATATTTAAAAAAAAAATATTCTTTCAGAAACATGCAAAAAACGTTTTATTATTTAATTAACTACACAAAAAATTAATTAATGAAATTCAGATTTTAAAAGTAGTGCACTTAGTTTAAATGTTACATCATATAAAATATAAATTTTATCTAGATGAAAATTGTTTAAAATAATTAAAATAAATATAATGCTTATTAGCCGACCGTAATGTCTGAGGTAGGTAAGAGCATTATCGTCTCAGCGCATCAGACTGAACGGTCGCGGGTTTGAGTCCTTCCTTGGCAAAGTTGTGTGTCCCTTGTTTCTCATGTATGTGTTGTCGCTTTCCACTAACCCCAGATCAGAATACCCAAGTGTGTTGCTGTCTTGTGTGGGGTAGAATATACTGCCCATCGGGCAGTAAAGGGTAACTATCAGCTGGGTAAAAGCTCTAGAAAGATCATGTTGTGTGGGAGAAGGAGGATAATTTGCGGCAATAATGAGATAGTGGACACAAATAGTGATAGATGACCTCCATAATTTATACTTTTTTAAATAATTAAACAGGTCGGTCTCAAAATTATAATGCATACTTATTCTAGTAACTTGTTATGAATGTAATTTAAAATATAAAAATATGTTATTTGATTGAAAGTATCTCTATATTTGCATATCACCATATAATATGATCATCAATTGTATCAATTTACTCTTGGTAAGTCACACTATTTTGAAATCATTAGTAAATAGAAAATTATAATGTAAAAGCATAAATCTTCACAAAAATATTTTTCAGTACTAGAAAATGAAAAAAATGTCATCAAAAGTTAGTATAAAATGAGAAATTGAACAATTTAAAAGAAAACTAAAGCGCAGCTAAGAGTTTTTCTGGCAAAAATTCGCTTTTTTCCGCCTCACGATTACATAACTTTCTCTTTCTTACTAAGAATTCGTGAGGCGAGTAAGTAAAAACAACTATATCACAACTGTCTGAAAATTTATTGTGATAATTGAATAATAATAGTGGACACAAAACATCGTCGGATCTAAAACAGAGTAGCAAGTATAGTGACATATAGTGATAATAAATACCCGCGACGGAGCAATCGCGAGAGAATAATCTAATGAGCTGAGAAAGACATCCACTACAGAAAGGTGGCAAGGGACAACGAGAACAACATGGATAAAAGCCCAAAATGTATTGCTTATTTATCCTTGAAAATAGATTTTATTACATGGGAGAGCTTTTTTAAAATTTTTTATTCAAAATTCAAATAGTAAATGACTTAGTGTAGGGATCACAGAATTTTGACAATGTGCACACAATTCACTTCTCCCCATAGCACGTCATACGCAGTTTTAACTGTTTTTTGATTTAAAATAAATAAATAAAGGGATCCACGAAGTCCTATAAATGCAGAACGATAAGCAATAGCTGAGAGGAATATTAAAGGAGCAGTGGGGCTGTTGGGGAAAGGGGGAAAGGAGTGCTGCTGGATGCCATGGGGAACGCTGGGTGATGCGAACTGTTGGGCGAGAAGGAAGGAGCGAACTCGAGGGAGTCGGGCAGCGAACGGTTGCAACGAGGCGGCAAAAGATCCGGCAATGGGCGGCCTCATTTGAAGCGACGGCAACCAACGCACTGCGAGAGGGCAATGAGACGGCGGCTGCTGCAGTGAAGCTGCCATGTCAACGCACAGTGGGTCGAAATTGCTACACGAAGGCACTTTTTTTTTTTTTTTTTTTTGTAATTTGCAAACCACAATTCGGTTAAAATTTAGTCGTAATACTTGATGGTAAAGATGCCAATTAACTGAATGAAATATTTTAGTAAAGACTCTACCAACTTAAATTATTGTTCACACCATTATTGTTCGTGCAACCAACACACTAACTGATCTTTGCCCTTCTTTTCTCTTTCATTTAGCACTCTGAAATATTGTTGACGCAGTTCGCTGCCCGAGCGTCAATTTTCAGGTTATTGTATCTATCCATGCGGCAAATTCCTTGGTATCAATTGCATATTAGCTTAAAGGTTGTTAGCAGTAGAGTTTACAAACACGAAGACATCCACGCCATATTTCTACATTAAAACAATATTTATGTATAATAAACGTATCTAATTGGCATGTACTGAATAGTTTAATAATGTATTTAAAACTGTATATTATCACAATATTTTATACATATTATTATAATATCCCCCATAAAACGTTAACATTGTAATATTCTACATCAATATTTACATACAATTAATTTGCAATTGAAATGAGACTGGATAGTTAACAACGTTTTGACCCGTAGAGTTCTAGTCATCTTCCGATAAGTAACCTAATCTATATACATTACTGTCCGACTGAAGCGCGGTACTTAAATGTATGTATGATTTGACATATGAGTTCGGATTAATTCCACCTCTGCCAGCTAGCGCTGCTCCCAGACCTGGACTCAGTTTTTATTTATTAGCCACGCCTGGAGACATGAGGCGAGTATCACGTATGCCTAGCTTATTTGGCCTGCTTGAGCTGTATTTCGTCATATACATATAGCCCCCCCCCACGACGATTTTAATTAAAAAGATACAGATTCATTTTTACTGCGACCGGGCATCGAGCTCAAGACCACCTCACAGAAAGCTAGGAAACTGTCCATGAACCGCCCGAGGGGCTTAGTAATTAACAGGGCTCGGATTATAATGGCCAAAAAACTCTTTGAAAATGATCGATAAATTTCTTAAATATAAGAAGAAAGTGACCTAAAAAAGTTTTTTTTAAAAAGACTTAAAAATTTGTATGAAAATGTTTATTTACTCAATGCATTTTACAATTGTAAATAAAATTTATTTATACAAAATTATATTTAACATAAAGTCTTTATTTTATGAGAGAATTTACTTCTTAGCTCCGATCTTCCAACCGCCAGTTTTGAAAGTTCGAGCAAGTTACAAAAAATCCGTGTAAGTTGGAGATTTCGATAAACAGAGTTCACTGCAGTAGCGAATTTCGCCACGAACTAATGATACAATAAAAAGTTTGTTTTAGTGTATAATTGTAAAAATAATGAAACATTCGCTAACGAAAGAACACGAAAAGGAAACAAAATGCGTAAAAATGACGTAAGGGTCCAAAACAATTACCAGAAATTGAAAACGGCAAAAAAATACAAAAAAGACCCAATAACTGTACATTTATATCACCTTTATGTAGTGAGAAACATTCTTTTACAAGTCAGCTACGTTTAGAATACGCCAATGAAAAGTTGATATTTCATCAGAATCCAAGCTCTGATAATTGAATACAATATCTAAAGTTGTATGTAATTTATAATAAATGACGTTTGTGTTATATACACTGTCAGAAATTTCTGCATTACTTTTAATGTAAAAGTACACGAAAGTAATTATCATGTAAGAACATTAAATCGTTATTAATTATTTTAATAATATTTTAATATTATTAAATTATGTTATATTATATTATACATTAATAATATATTATATTATTAATTTAATATCATTAATGTACACGTAGATGAAAAGTTCTTAAACAGTTTGCATGTTCCATGTGTAGGTAATCATATATATATATATATATATATATATATATATATATATATATATGTATAATCTGCCTGAATTTTAATTTAAATATTAAATTTAATGTCAAATTATATTAATCGCTCTTTAATGTAGAAGTATTTAGTTTCATGTACTGATGAGCACTAATCTACATTAATTTTAATTTAAGCATTAAATTTAATGTACAAGAACGTTGATCTCACTTTAATGCACAAGGTACATTAAGATTCATGTACAATCGTACATTAAATTTACATTAACATTGATGTTATTCCTGACAGTGTACTGCACGCTCGTTTCGACCCAGTGCGCGCAGCGGGCGACGGGCCGAGGGGGCGAGCGAGCAACGGCGCGGGGGAGGCAGCGACGGGGTGGGACGGGGTGGGGCGGGGTGGGGGCGGCCGGGCGTCGTTTGTTCCGTCGCCGGCGGCTGCGACCGCGCGCGGCGCAATTGATTAGAGAAACAGTCGAGCAGCGCCGGCCGTCGCATCCATTTGCGGAGGAGCTGCGACGCCTCGCGGGCAACGCCGGGGAGGCGTTACTGCGGGGAGATGGCCGGGCTGCGAGATAGCAGGCGGAGGAGATCTTCCAGCTTCGCTTGCTACTGTTGGGAAGCGTCGGACGGCATGTTATGAGTAGAGACCGGAAAAATCCGTATCAAAATATGTACGTAAATATGCAATGACGTAATGTACATAAAATATGTACTACAATATAATTAAATTACATTACATCAAAAAATGTAAATAAAATATGTACGTAAATATGTAATTAATAAAAATGATAATACTTATGTACGTATATATGTAATGAAAACAGTAATAATATGCTATAAATATGTAAAATCGGATATAATACGTAATATTAAAATTCACAAATTATAGAACAGTTATAAAATAAAAGAATATATTTATAAAAAGTTTTCTAAACAATTCTTTTTAAAAATTCTTTTTCTTCAATTTCTTTTTAAAAATAATATAATCGTCTTAAAAATCATTTGGAGAGCAGAAGTCCATGTACGCACTTTGCACCATACAAGTTTTTCGTCAGTAGTAGAAGCTATCCAGGTCCGTGGTTTCGCAGTCTGTCTAGACACAATAAATATATTAACTTCATTCGTCATACAAACTGATGATATTTACGACCAGAAAACTATCACTGCAGCATGAAGAACACTCGTTGAATATTAAACGTCGGCCATCGCCAATATTTTTCCGAAATGAAGGTTAAAGGTCATGATCCGTGGCGTCAGTGATACTTTTCATATCAAAAGGTGAAAATGATTTCAGTCGCTGTCACACTTCCCGCCTCTGAGATTACTGAAGCAGTCGCGCCGGGCAATGAGAACATCACGCGTCTTAGTATACAGAACCTGGAGTAGACAGCACGCTGTAATAATATAGGAAAAAATGCTAATTTTTAAAAAATACTTTTCATAAAAAAATATGTAATAAAATTGAAAAAATTCATAGAATGTAAAAATATTTTGTGAAAATACCAAAATATGTAAAATATGTAATACATTACTGAATATGTAAAAATATGTAACGAAAACTTAGATATTGTGTTAGGACGGCGACAATTCGCCAAGATTACAAATTTGAGATCGGTAAGTAGAAAGACAAAAAATGTGTAATTTATAAAAATTCGGTCTCTAGGTTTGAGGGACCGTGTTGGCAAAGATTCATATTTACCCTTTCTGCTGTAGTGGTTCGTATTCTAAATCAATAATATATTTATCTTAATTTTATATTGACATGCAGAAAGAATACCCAACTTCGCGGCAACAGTGACCGCAACTAACAATCCTACTACGTAGCAGACACGGCAACTCTGAGACTACGACAAGATGTAGTGTCAATCACTGCAAATGCGTTTCCGCGTACTGTGAATTCAAATTTCCTATCATGTACCATAATTTTCGTCTCATAATTGGAAGGCGAAGACAAATCGTTATGTATCATCTACTGCTAAATATATAGTAATTATTCATAAATTTGTAATTACTTAAGTAGTAAGTAATTTAATAAGCTAAGTTTGATATCAGTAATTCCTAGGCAATGTCTCGTTAGGGGTATAATTTAAGAGCGTAGTAACTAACCATATTTGTAGCTACAGTGTATAATTCTGGAGCTGTGAAAACCATTGGCTCATCTTGAACGTTGGTTAAAAGTTGGGATTTTTAAATTGACATCAAAATGAGCTTCCAACAACGCCAATTAAATTAAATTAACTGATTGATTAGTTAAATATTTTTAATCAACCATCGCCAGAAACAGCATTTCAATCATATTAATCCGCTACATAATGTTCAGAATTAAGCTATACAGTACGTTATTGCACGAATTGTAGGAGGGAGTTGAAATTTCCGAGTTTTTAACTGACTGATAATTTAATATTAACAAGCTAGAATGGTACTAACACATTATTTTTAACAATAAAATAATTTTAAACATTTTTTAAAAATGACAATACTTTCGTGCTTGGGAAATTTCAATATGTTGCACAACTATACAGAGACATCAAACCGTGCTTTGTTCGGTCAACTTTTGATTGTTTACGTTGTAGGGTAAGTCATACTAGTTTCTACATATATTTCCGTTACCTCCTCCATTTAAAATAGAATAAATAATGCGCAAGATGTTGATTAGAAACCATTGCGCGATAAACGGAGTCGACGGATCTGGTGACGACTACAGCATTTATTTGCTATCGTTGCCATTTTGTCCGCACGGAACGTGCACTTCGTCAGCAGACCTAGTATTGGTTCCGTTTCGTTTGTTTCCGACAATGGCAGTGTATGAACTAGCATTCTTTGACGTAGCGGTTTCGGCGCTTAAGTAACGTCGCCGAAAATTCTCAAAACTAATTGTCTCAATTCAAGAGATTTTAGAATGTAGTGCAAACTTCTTTTGAATAAGATGCGACCGGGAGCGGTAGCTCAGTGCATCAACTGATGTCACTGCAGCGCCTCTGACCGGGAGGTCCTAGGTTCGAGTCCTGACGGCGGCAGGATTTTCGACACTAGCTTTTCAGCTAGGTCGAATTCAATCGCTGACTGGAGGAGAATACTAGCGATCGACTGCACTGATCGGTAGTTTTCCGTGATTTCTCTGATCAACACCAGGCGAATGCCGGAACAGTACCCTAACGAACGGGCCACGGACCGCGCGCGATCTTTCCTTCCTCTTCCTTGCCCTATTATCACCTCTTACACACAACCTTACACTATCATACTCTACACTACCGGGAGAACGGTCGAGGATTTAGGGCTTGTCCCAGATGGGGCATGTCCGCCTGGAGCTTGTCTCGCTGGTGGGAAATAACTTGTTGGAGAAAACCCGGCTAGTCGTCGGTAGGTAGACTCTGGATCCAGCGAGGGAAGACCACCGGCGCCTACCGAGAAAAAACACGCACTACACTTACGGTTCTAATGACCGTAGTAGTTGACGCGATCGAAATAGCTAACAATCAATCAATCAATAAGATGCGAATAAACAAGGTAACAATTAGCACGCATAAATACCAACGCAACAACTCAGATTTACGTGATGAGCCACGTCTGAGTAATATTTTTGCGAGTAATTTCGTAATTTAGAAACCTTTCCAGAGTCCGTACGCCATCTCCTTTCTTCAGCGAGGCGTTGTCTCTCCGGAGAAACCGGGCGGAGGAAATGAGATGATCGCAGCGCTGCAGGCGGCGAAGGACGCAGACTTTGCTGCTGCCGCTGGCGCAAACACGCGGCTACGTCTCTGGCGGAATAATTGCCTCTGCGAAGCCTCATCAAAGCCTCCGCATTTGCAAAAGTGCTCGCTTTATTTCCACCCACAATAATATTCTCTTTTCCAATGAATGAACTGCAGCTGATCATGTGTAAAATTTATTGCTTCCCGTAATAATAGTCTCTCCTTGAATGAATGCAAAATTGACAACTACAATTTTGTGTTTTGACACTTAAGCTTGAAGATGGAAATAATTATTTCCCGCAACCTTGCTATTGATATTGTATATCACGTATTGTATGTCGCAAACATATTTTATTTTCATGTAAAACATCTATTCTAAAACAATTGTCTGTAAAATAAAAGACCATATACCGTTTTATAAAAACGAATAGTGGAGTCAATACAAATATGTGTGCATGATGTTTTCTATCGGGAAATTGCGATTGTATTATGATTACATACGTCACTACCTCTTAATTTATTTTGTTTATTTTCTTTTTAAGTTCTGCCTTGTATACACATTTTGCTCAGGAAAAGAAATATGTTTGAATGATGAATTCTTTGCTTGTTTTCGTTTTGTGTTAATTCTGTTAAATTATTCCGTTATTGGTTTTTTATATACTGTGAATATTAAATAAAATAAATAAATCACTGTAAATTGACGTAGGAATTGAATACAATTATTGCATTCTCTAGTAAACGCGATTACAAAATGTAAGTTCTTTAGTTTCAAAATGTTCAATTTTACACTCAATTGACAAGTTCAAATAGGATTGAATTCAATTTTAATATTGCATTCCGTTGCATTATGAATTCATACTGATTTTGGAGAAATACATGTCAACTCACTTCTCCAGTAGAACGTCTTCTATCAATACCAGACGAATGCTGGAGCAGTACCCGACCAAACGGGCCACGGACCGCGCTTGATCTTTCCTTCTCATTCCTTGTCCTATCCCCGCCACTTACATTTATACGCACTACACTACCACACATGCTGGGTGACCGGTCGGGAGCTTAGAGATTGCCCCGGCAAGTGCGGTGCCCCCGCCAGTGGGAGATACCTAGTTGAGAAAAACCCTCCTAGCCGACGGTAGGTCGGCGCGGATCTCGCCATCCAGCGGGTCAAAAATCACTGCCACCTTCCGAGCAAAAAGCATGCACTACACTTACGGTACTAATCACTTTAGCAGTTAAAGATTGATTACTGGTGCTAGGAATTGCTAGTAATCAATCGATTAATCAGATGTGTGTCGTGGGTCAGATATCTAGTAACGTACCGTCATCCATTACTTTTAAACCAGGCAGTAATTATTCTGGACGCAGGGTCCTCGAGCTCTCGAAATCTCTAGTTCCGTTGTCCTCGACCTTTACGGGCCTGTTGTTGACCGTCATCTTGCCTTCTCATAATGTTCAAGGAACTTAAAATTCCTTTGCCTGCACATGGAGTAGAGGCTCGTTGAAACCTTAGGCTATTCGAGAATGGCTCTGTTTGTTTTCTCCACCAACAACTTCGCAGATCCTTTTGTATGATCCTATCTGTAAAATATCATTTCTTTCATGGCAATGAGACTAATACCAATGTTTTTGTGCCATTCAGGGTCACAGAAAACACCACGGCCATTATGAAGTTCAATTCCGTGTGCTCAATAGATCGGTTTCTACTGATGCCTTATCATGGCCGTAATATCACTTGTAAATGCTGCTATATTCGCGGTGATTCTTTCGTTGTCTCAATATCTTTCTCGAACACTGAGCTCGGACCAATAGCACTGATCATCTAATTTGATGATAGGAAATGTGGCAGTGTGGATTGTAGACGAATTCCTTCGTTTTCTCTTGATTACTTTCTAGGTAGAAAGATACACTCACCTTTTTAAACTTTCTCAATCTTCTCAATAATTTACTTCTCCCAACGGCGAGTGGAATTGGTAGCATAGTTCTTTTCATAACTCCAAAAAAGTTCAATTTTGTTTTTATTTAAGGGAAGAAAATTGGAATTTTTGAATTCATGGAATTGGGAAACGGCAAGCGTTCGTAATATGGAATGGAAGTGCGAAAATATTTTGTAAATGTGTCTCACGACTTATTTTTGCAAGAGCCCAAAATACATAATACGTCAAACTGAAGTTGAAAATGACGCTCGACACCCTCTATTATCCCTGTTGAAGAAAAAACGACATGAGATTAATTTATAGGTAATAGTATATTAATTTTTAAAGATTACATACAGTACACAGTTAAGAAAACAGTGCAAAGATTAATATTTTAACAAATATGGATAATATATAAATGGATGTACAAGATGTTTGATATATAAATTCATAATTGAACTGTATTTTGATTAGAGTGGAAAAAAATTATTTAGAGGATCAAAATCCGAAATAACGAAACGAAAATGTAACAAAATAAGGCAATATATGCACTCCAGTCAACTAATATACGGTGTTAAGCTGTTTGAAAAAACAACTATCTTTAGGATAATTTATTTGCAGATAGAAATCGGTCTATGTAAATAATATTTTTGTCATGTGAATATTCGTATTTTTAGAAATAATTGAACTTTGACTGGAGTAATTTTGTAACCTCATGAATTTTTATACTCGTTCATTAGCATTTATTTTGTTATGCAAAACCTGAAAATGAATTTGCATGTTATGCTGCGTTATGTATCGTACGACATCGAGCCAAAAGACGAATACAAAAGTTGAAAATTCCAACCTTCTTGTTTTATAGTATGTGTTAAACAGAAGCTGAAGTCAATGCTATTTTACTCGAGTCAAACACAAAGGGATATTACAATGCAAAAATGTTCAGACATTCAAATACAATCGACATAAGAATACAAATTATTTCAACATTTATGAGACAAATAATTTTAAAATTTCTACAGTACTGTGAATGGTATTCAAACAAGATTGTTGATGCCCTAAAACAATGAAATCGATGGAAATAGAATGAAATACACAAATAGAGAGACATTTCTTTGAGTATATAGATATATCTAGTTAAATAAACATTTTTCTTGAAATGAAGAAACAGCAATAATCGGTCGAATGTAATTCAGCTCTCAACATTCTTCATGATTTTTATAGCATTTTATACCTACTAAATGTCTCAGTAAAACAAGGAGAACATTGTTCTCACAAAGACTAAATTCTGGGATATTGGGGGTTTTACTAAAACATTCAAAACATACTCTAATTCAGTGCATTTTGAAACTTTTAAACACAGGACACTTCCATGTAAGTACACACTGGATGACAAATTACTCAAAACGAATAATATTTGAAATTTTATTTAATGCTAATAACACAATTTCACAAAAAATATAAGATGACCTCTTCTTCCACTGAGCTCTTCAATTATTAATGATTTTGGTTAGCTCTTTTTGGTGGAGCTAGGTAGATACGCCTCGCTCCACACATAGGATGTTTTCCTGGCACGGAATAAGCGGTGGCAGAACTGTGCTGCGGTGGTCGCTGTGGCAGCCGCGTATTTCCCAGAGCAAGTGTCGTCCGCAGCTGCGACGCGCCTGGCGCCACATAGCACTGTCACCACATAGCACTGTCGCCACATAGCACAGTCGCCGTTGAGGGCGTATCTCAGGCACCGTCAGAGCGCCGGACATCTCCTCCTTTCACAAACGCAACTCCTCTAACGTCGTTATCTTTGCAACTGTTGTCCGATTAAAAGTTGGTTGGTTGTTTAATGATTCCGGGCGTGTCAACAGATTAGGTCATTAATCCCGTAAGTGTAGCGAATGTTTTCCCTCAGAAAATGGGGATCTTCCCTCGTTGGATGGTGAGATCCGGTGCCGACCTATCGTCTAGCGGGGTTTCCCCCTAACCAGGACTCTCCCACCAGTGAGGCACCACCCCAGTCCGGACAAGCTCTAAGCTCCCGACCGGTCTCCCAGAATATATGGTAGAGTAGTGCGTATTAGTGTGTGTGTGTGTGTGTATGTGTGTGTGTGTGAGTGTGTGTGTAAGGGATGAAGATAGGACAAGGAAGAGGAAGGAAAGATCGCACGCGGTCAGTTGCCCGTTCGTTAGGGTAGTGCTTCGGCATTTGCCTGGTGTTGATCGGAGAAAACACGGAAAACTACCGAACAGAGCAGCCGGCCGTTAGAATTCTCCTCCAGACAGCGACTGAATTCGACCTAGCTGAAAAGCTACTGCCGAAAATCCTGTCGCCGTCAGGACTCCAACCTAGGACCTTTCGGAGGGCGCTGCAGTGACATCAGTCGATTCACTGAACCACCACTCCCGGTCTGGTTAAAAGTGTTCGGTGCTTGCTAACAAGTGAGATATAACGAGCGCGTGCCCAGTTATCCAATTGCGAGCTTCAATTTTTTATGATGTCACTGCAGCGTTAGAAAAATGAAGCTCCCCGATTGAGTAATAGTGCAATTTTTACTTCTAACAAGCTAAGTCAAGTGCCAAAACATTTTAATTGGACAATAGCTATCGGACTGGCTACGATGGCTTAATTAAATTTCCATGGCTTTCGCAGTATTTTTGACTATAAGGTCAAAGGATTCGAGTCCTAATGTTGCCGGAATTTCGACACTAGCTACATAGGTGTGTGAAATTCAACTGCTGTATGTAAGGGAATTTTAGCGGCCGGATCATCTTATCAATAGTTTTCTGTGTTTTTTATCAATACCAGGTTGTTAACTAAAACCAATTATAAATAGATAAGCTAAATTACCTTACAATACAGCCTTACTGTTATATAAAAAAATATTATAAGACCACTGTTATTATATGCATGCCCAGTATGGATCAGCGCAGCTAAATCTGATTCCAGAAAACACCAATTAATACAAAATCTGTTCTTTCGAACCATCACGAATGCTCCATGGAAGTCTGCAATGTAGAACTCTTTAAAGAATTCCATATAGTACCAATAACCAACCACATTATTTTTTTTATCCATCTACTTCTTCCAAAACATTCCAAATATACCCAAACTAACTCTACCAAAACCCAACACACAGAAAACACATGAAGAATAAATTTCCTTTCCATACATTCTTAAATAAATTCTCAGATGTCGATCTAAAGCCGAGATATTATATAAAGATACATCTACCACAATAGTTGTAATATAAGGTGTATATTAGGATTATTTGTAACATTATTGTAAGTTAATTGTAAGTAGATATAAGCAAATATAACAAGTAGAGTGTATTAACACTGATTTCTGTATTTTTCTATCCCGTGAATGGCGGAGGAGTTCCTTAACAAACAGGCACGCGCCGCGCACGATCTTTCTTTTTTCATCTCTGCCCCATTTTTTTCTCTTTCACACATATATTCTTGATTGCACTACAATACAACACACCCGAGGGGACCAATCGAGAGCGTAAAGGTTGTTTTGGTTTGGACGGAACCCTGCTGGAGGAGATACCTAGATGAGAACCTCCGCAAGACTGGGTGTAGCTCATCACCGAATCTCACATTTCCGTGTATTGATTGATTGTTTGTTAGTGATTCCAGGCGTAAATGTAGTTGATATGGAGGTAGCGATTGTTTCCCCCCTTTGGATGGTGAGATCCAGTGCCCACCTAGCGGGTTTTTCCCAACCACGTATCTCCCACCAGCGGCGCAACGCCGCAGCCAGGACTAGTTCTAAGTCCCCGGCCGGTCTCCCGGCATGTATAGTAGGATGTGAGTGTGTGTGTATGTGTGTGAGGATAGGAGAAGGAAGAGGAAGGAAAGATCGCGCGCGGTCCGTGACCCGTTTGTTAACGTACGACTCCGGCATTCGCCTGGTCCGATCTAGCTGAAAAGCTACTGTCGAAAATCCTGCTGCAGTCGGGACTCGAACCTAGGACCTCCCGGTCACAGGCACTGCAGAGACATCAGTTGATGCACTGAACCACCGCTCCCGGTACGTTTCAGAGTAGAATAGCGCCATCTTCAGAAATATAACTCGCACTACACTTACCGTACTAATGTTTTAAATTGTTAACGCGCCCGGAGACAAATATTCACGGATCTATTTGATGCTTTGCCATCGGACTCTGCCACAGATCCGCCACCGGCATTGCCACCCACACAGCTTTCGCCATCACTAGCGACGAGATCAATACCATCGCCGTAGCAATACCATAGCTGCATATAGTTTTATTGTTAATTCATACAGTTTTATTATTAATTCAATATCGAGATTTTAAAAAATGTATTGTCAACAGATACTGACCAATAGCATTAAGTTTTTATCTTTAAGATACCTTCATATTAAATAGTTATTTCCGGATTTATTAGTCACTCGCCACAGGTATATTTTATTCTGCTAGGGTCATTGGACCTCCTCCATTGTCTGTCACAGCGAGCCGATTTCCGCAGGAGCGTCCGTTGCTGGTCTTCCCGCTATCTAGCCATCAATAACTCATCTCCTCTGAAGCTGCTAGCGTAGCCATAGCTACGAACCCGCACGACAGTACTTTCTACTCGTCACGTCACTCGTTTTGATTTGATTGATTGATTTTTTCGTGTTTCCGGGCGCGTCAACTGCTTCGGTCATTAGTCCCGTCATTAGTCGGGAGATGGCGGTGATCTTCCCCCCGCTGGATGGCGAGATCCGGCACCGACCTACCGTCGGCTAGTGGGGCTTCCCCTAACCAGGACTCTCCCACCAGCGGGGCACCGCACCAGCCGGGACAAGCTCTAAACTCCCGACCGGTCTCCCGGAATATGTGGTAGTGTAGTGCATGTTAGTGTAAGTGTGTGTTTAAGGGGAGAGGATAGGACAAGGAAGAGGAAGGATAGATCGCGCGCGGTCCGTGGCCCGTTTGTTAGGGTACTGCTCCGGCATTCGCCTGGTGTCGGAGAAACCACGGAAAACACCGATCAAGAACATGGCCGCTGGAGATTATCCTCCAGACAGCAGCTGAATTCGACCTAGCTGAAAAGCTAGTGTCGAAAATCCTGCCGCCGTCAGGACTCGAACCTAGGACCTCCTGGTTAGAGGCGCTGCAGTGACATCAGTTGATGCACTGAGCTACCGCTACCGGTACGTCGCTCGTCTGTAACTTAGCAAATTTTTGCAAAGTTACGTGGTTAAAATTTAAAATGGGTGTATTCAAGTACGAAAACCGACGGAATTTGTATGTGGCCTTTAACGTTTTCGATTTAAAATGGACGATGTTTCATTACATATAAATAATGTGAATCCGAAGCTCAGAATGTTTCAGATTCGACTTTTATCAGTTGTTATCTAACTGGCAGAGATAAATTAAAATAGGCCGTTGCGCGTTTTTCGTTTCATTTATTTTAATTTTATTGTTCATTAATTATGTTTTTAATTTTATTCATTTTGTGTAATTAATTTTGTAATGCAGCAGGCAAGATATCTAATGTAAATATTGAAGAAAATTAACAGGAAAATGAGAATTTTGTCCATTCCGTACTGGTAATAATTTACGTCCAGTATGCGAGATGAAAACAATATTTCGAAAATAAACACGGAATATAAACAATAAATATCCCAAAATTCTTCTCTGCTCACATGTTGCATTACCGGAATGTCGTTTCTCTGCCCGTATAGAGGTAGATATATAGCTCTCTTCCTCATTCCGCTACCTAGGTAGTTAAGTGACGGTTTCACGTTATAGCTGTGGTTTGGCCCCACCCCCTACCGGGAAGTAGCGATTGCCTGGCGACTTTAGTTACGACGTAGCAAATCTACGCGCGGCCCATTTGGGAGCAGTCGATTTAAGTTGTGAGGGCCCGAGTATTCGCTGGTTTCCGCTCTCTGCTCCCCTCTCCCAACGTTCCAGGTGCAAGCCGAAAGGATTGCGGCGGGACGTAAATGAAGGTGGCGACGTGGAACACTGCGAGACTGAATTGTGGCGGAGCTTTATGCGTTCGGCAAAATTGATGTCTCTCTCGACTCAGGTGCCTAATTTCTCGTGAGTGTAAATTGTCGTTTTGAAATAGTGTTCATTTGTAGGAAACGCTACTGATTGTTAATGGTGCTGCATTCGTATTGCCTCAGGTTCTTCATTTTCGGTTTAGTAGAGACACATACACGTTATCTGCGTCGAATGAAATCCTCTCCAGTTGGATTTTAGATTAAAAAATGAAGTGAACACTGATATTTGAGTAAAAATTTGTATAGTATTAAAAATTTCCTTTTAAAGGCCTTATAAAGTGCATTTGTGCAAAATTCTGAACTCTTATCTAAAACACCTCCTCACTGTATGCTGCGAGATATTATCTTGCACTGTCCTCTAATAATGTTTTCGTGCAATAAAAGTATAAGGAGTTGGCAGACGGTCTAGTACTGATTTTGATAAAGAATAACTTCTAGTATTCTAAATATGAGACATTAGTAATTTTATGATTACTGAACCTTAAGACGAGAAGTTGAAATTTATGTAAGGTAAAAACCTCCAGAAAGAAGGATATTTATTCGATATAAAATTCTTAGTTACAACTGTTATGTATTCTGATAAACATTCATTATCTTGTACAAAACAATTAAAAATAAATAATACTGAGCTAATAAATGAAAACAATCTGAAGGAAAAAATGAAAAACATGAAATATGTTAATGTGGTCCTTGCTCAGCATAAAAGAATAACAATTCTTATTAACTATTAATTATTTTTCTGAATTTAAAAATTGATCAACTACAAGTTTAAGAAATCGCTACTTTTCTCAAAACATACCACAACTATTCCATCGATTAAATACGAGGGAGAGGAAGGAATATTTACAATGTTTCGCGTATTTTAATTTCTTATTGTACAGAATTTCCCTTTCATGTTTATGCAATATTTCTGGGGCCAATTCGTAAAACGTGTTTCAAAGTGGAAAACAAAGCTAACGTACGGCATTCCAAGTTGAGGACGAGATTTGAACCTTCGGCTCTCGTTAATAAAAATAAACATCCTTGAGGCTGTACAACGCGTAATTACCAGATTTTTTCTTAGATACTTTTAGAAAATCTATCCGAATCAAATCGTTGGGTGCAAGGACAGATAATTAGTTTAATTTTGTTTAACAAAAGTTTAACTGTATATACAATAACATTATCATATGTATGGCGCATTTCACTAATTAACCGTTCCCATGACACTCCCATGATAAGATCATTAGGACTTAATACGATCACGTAAAAAAATGCTCCGTTTTCTGAAGTAAGAATCCAATCTCAAGTAATTTGAACCCAGAAATTTCTCTTCTAGTAGTTTTTGTATAGCATCGGACGCTCAAGTCATGATCTTCTCCCCCGACTAACTCGCAGTTGGGAAGAATGTTGAAGAAAACATTTTTTGTTAGATTAAAAATTAAAATAAGAGTTTTTTTTCGAACATTTGATCAAAATAGTAACGTGAACGGAATTCACTCGACTGAAATTAGTAATTTTTTTAAAATCAAACGTCAAGTATTTTGTAATTCTTTAAAAAAACATACGTTCCGAATAAGTACGAATAAATAAGTTATGATAATGAAACTAACTCAATTGGATTGTTAGTATTTGACTTTTACGACTGAAGGCAGTAAAGCGGTGCCATTAAAACGAAGCAGTGTTGACACCCAGAAAAAGTTTAAGACTTTGTTTTGGATGTTTGAGAATGGGGAGAAGTAACTAAAAGAATTTTGACAACTGAATATAAATATTTTGCTATTCCTCTCAAAGAAGAGAGAAGAACCTACATGAAATAGGGGGTGGTAGCAATATCAGCTTCATGGTAACGTTATTAGAGGGAGAAGTGAAGAGAGTGCAAATTTGAAACACACTCGTTGCAAAGCGGTCAGAATCTTTCATTACTGCCAAAGTGGGACTGCAAACATCAACCAAATAACGAAGTGAATTCTGCCTGCAAAGAATGAACTACTGGTGGCAGACTGCTGGTTGTGAATGAAGAGAAGGGAAAGTGAATATATTTTATCTTCAGATTTTTTAGCCCTGAGGAATACCACAATAAGATGGTCGAAACGTCGACATCACAGGCTTTGATGTGGCGTCACCCAAACAGCCAGTGTCGTAGACTCAATGGATGCGAGTGATGTAGAGTCGTAAGTTTCCGCGGCCGGAATCAGTGAATTCTTGGCTGTTCGGGTTTAGCCGCGTCATTGTCGATGGAGCTGATATTTCGACCATCTCGATGGGGCCTTCTTCAGAGCTATACTGCTGCCGAGAAGCTAGCGTGTCGCGTTATATTCGGCGGTTGCGCGAGCCGATTGGCCGCAGCACCGACCAATAGGAGGAGGGCAGGTGGCCCGCGATTGGCGGAAAGGGATAGGAGCGATAATGGGAGACCAGATAATGTTGGGGAGGGCGGAAAAGGAAGAGGAAAGAGAACTAAACAGAAAGCATATCTTTGCGAGTGATGTGTCGCATTCCCAAATTTTTCAGCTCTTTTAAAACTTTTGTTAAAAATATTTTTATATTCCTCAGGTCCATCCCTTTGTTCCGTTTGTACTTTTCGTTTTCTCCCCATGAGCTTTCCGGTAGACGTCTGTCACATCCGTGGATGCGGCAGGCCGTGAAACATCCCTTCGACAGCTTCGCTTCGTTACCGAGGTCAATGAATCCTCACCATGTGCTGTGTGGAAGATGCGAGGTTTCGGCCGACCATGATGCGACGCTGACTGTTCTCATTGGCGATTCTGTATTCCTCCTCCCAAAGCCTCGCCATCGCCTCCTTTGAGCACCGCCTCTTCTTTCAGTAGGACTGGGAATCCCAGTGGCCACGTGCTAACGATTGTGGTCTCCACATCGGGTTGCGTATGGGAACGTCTTGACCACACAGTACACGAATGCGCACGCATGTTTGCCAACTGTGCTGACCCAAAAAATGATTTAGGAGACGTGGGTTATCAGTTTTGACAAAGAACCGCACCCGGCTGGCAATAGTTATTTGTTGCCAGGCTTTTTTTACGTGTATTGTGTGTTGTTGCGAAAGTTTACAGATCTTGAAACTGCTTTATAGAGTATAGCATGTACTTCTGCAAAAAATCATAATTTTGAAACTGTAACACGATAATTAGAATCCAACAACTTTTGTGCGAAATGATGCGACATGGCAAACACATGGATTGTAGAAGAGGACGCGTTTTATGAGATTGGAAACAGTGAGTGAAAACTCCCAATAACCTTTGAAAGGATTCAAAACTCTATTTAGTTCTCAAGTACGCTAGAAGATAACAGCAAATCGACCTCTAATTAAATAATTAGGTTATTGTTTAGGTTTCAATTATTATTATTATTATTATTATTATTATTATTAATATTAATATTATTATTTTGTATTATTGTTTTGTTTATTCGTATCGTCAGGAAAAGCAATACAAAATTAATAATTCTCAAAGATTATCACAGAACGTACACTAGGCATATACATCGTAATATAGAATACATAAACATCTTGTACGATGTCGATTAGATACCTTAATTGAAATACCTTGTTTAATCCGTAAACGGGATCGCATTTCTGAGCAGGAGACGCCGCTGCAAACATCAAAGATCATTCACATGACTCTAACCGCAGAATCTTTCCACACAATCATGTACGATCGACTATGACTACGACTACCCAGCTGACGAGATCATAACATTAGGTAATATTATTTTAATAGGTATATTTTGTTGATAATCGTTAAGAAAGATATCAATTTCAAATGAAATTATATTTTTCCAAATATTTGTATACACAACGTTTCGATAACATATAATGTTTTCACTAACAAGCTGTATTTTATTCATTTAATAGCTATTAACATACATAGAAATGTTAAGAGTGGTATTACAGCTGAGATCAAAAGTTAAAAATCGAGGAGAAGCGTAGTGGAGCCGAAATTTTTAATTTGGACGAGGCAGTAACAACACTGTAACATTTCGTGGTATGTTCAGCATTTTATCGGTCACCATAAAATCGCACGAATTATGCGAAAATTTAGGAAATTACTGCGATAGTAAACACATTAATTCTATTGCTGCGGCATGTTAGTACGATATTGTGGAGTGTTACTTACGATATATCTATCTAAGCAGTATTCGTATAACGTTGTTCGAGAAATATGTAATTCTCCTGAACCTAAAAAAACGACGTTCGGTAATAAAATTGGCGCATTGACTTCGAGTGGCAACTCCTTCATATCGACAGTAAATACGATTACCGGAGTAGTTTCATTTTGTGAAATGTGAGGAAAACGAGTTTTTTTTATCTAATATACACTTTTATAATTGTACTATTATGAATATTACAATTAAGAATAATTATTTCCCAAACTAATATGAAATACTTCTGAATTGTTTGAATCTCATTTGTTTTGTAGTATATTGCCATGTTTTTTCCTTAACAAACATTTGACTTGCGATGAATCGATTGTTGTTTGCGTTGCTAAGGATGTTAAAACCCGTTGCTAAGGATGTTAAATTTCTTAATACACAGGTAGGTTCAAGTACACTTAACAAACCCGCAGAGTTGCGTGTTAACAAAGGTCAAAGAGGCATGTGACCAATAAAATATATTGTATACAATCATACATCAATGGTGTAAGATCGTAGCGTGTTGTCCTATTGCTTGATGGGAGGGTAAACAGAAATACTATTACGGCTAGAAGATAGTGAACGACAACGTTCTTGTTTAAGGCCAGCGGTAACCGACGATGCAAGAAGTGTTTACGTGTAGCCTCTCGAGGCGAAATGAACAATCGAACATCGAACATCTCGACCAGCTTTTTCGTCCAGTTTCCCTGATCCATTGAGCAAATACCGAGATGGCCCCTTGTTTTGCTTCTGGACATAAATGTAACTTCATTTTCTGTGCACGTCTTCTAGAATTCAGTGGGAAATACAATTATTCAAATTATCGTTTCCTTGTTGTCGCGGCAGGAAGTAATAAGAGCCAAAATTTATTGCTTATTTATCTTTGAAAATAGATTTTATTACATGGGAGTTTTTTTTGTTTTTTTCTCCCTTTCAAAATTCAAAATTTATTGCTTATTTACCCTTGAAAATAGATTTTTACATGGGAGTTTTTTTGTTTTTTTTTCTCCCTTTCAAAATTCAAAATTTATTGCTTGTTTATCCTTGAAAATATATTTTATTACATGGGAGTTTTTTTTCTCCCTTTCAAAAATTCAAAATTTAAGTAGTATATGACTTAGTGTAGGGATCACAGAATTTTGAAAATGTGCACAGAATTCACTTTTCCCCATAGCACGTCATACGCAGTTTTTAACTGTTTTTTTGACGTAAAATAAATAAATAAATAAATAAACAATGAGGATCGTTGCTTTGGCAAACGCACTACTCTTGCGGGGGCACGCCCACTCGCAGTCGATACACGACTGCTAGAAAGGCACGCGTGGTGATTTTACCAAAGCATCCATACATCAATGTTTCGATACATCGCTGAAGGGTTTTCGATGATGATGAAAATATCGACGAAAAAACATCGATGTTTAAAACATCGATGTTTTAATTATAGACTAATAAACAGGCTATTTTTTTAAATTCATTTTTAATTACAGTACGTAAAAGGGGTATAATTTTTGTTTGGTTACCAGCATGTTAGTAGTATGTTAATAAAAATTACTATCGAATGTAAAGAATAAAATTAACAATAAAGAACATCGTATTTTGTTACTTTATACACCTCACCTTTAGCCACTTCATACACCATCGAAGTAAAACCACCTAAAATTCCCATAGATTTCACAGGTGAAATGTGCAGCGTGATAAAGAGGATGACGAAAAACAACGATATTACAGTGGATTGTTGCTACTCTACAACGTGCCTAAACTTCATTATTTGAAAAAAATTAAAAATTAAAAAAAACATCGATGTTTTTCCATCATAATATCGATGTGAAGAAAACATCGATAGCAAAATATCGATATTAATATATCAATATTTCTGGTGGAAAACATTGAGGTTTTAAATCATCAATTTGTTTGCCATCCCTAGAGGATGGTCGCAATAAAATCCCGCCTAAAATGCCCATAACGCTACACAATGGAAATCCAAAACAAAGCAGATTCAACATCATTTTTGAATTTCAAAAGATTTCCTTCAAAACCCCCTATCTTCTCGCCCCATCCACTGTGAATTTCGCCTTTTAACGACTTCCTTAAGTAGTAACGTATTCCTTACTTCAACCGCTAAAAGTAAGCCAACTGGATGTTCCAAAAACATAACTAAAACGAAAAAGCTAAAAAGGCCAATGCTTCTGGCATTAACTTACAGTCGTAATCAAGGGGATGAATACTACCCAGTGCCGGTTATTGCATTCGTATAAGCGTTCTTTCTTTCTTTTTCTTCTAAAAAAGTCAACATGTATGGATCAAAGAATTTTCACATGTTGATAGTCAATTCATACCGTCTGATTATCTGTTATTAGTCAGATACAATTTCATATCTGTCCAACTGTTGCATTTACTTACTGCAACGCAAAAGCTTTCACGCAGCGTCCCAGTACTTTGGATGACATACCGTACGCGTCACTACTCGGCAATCAGAATTCATAATTTGTTATTCTGCGCATGAGGCTTTCGACATGGAGAGAATCTCTATTCAGAGGCTTGTGCATTGCTTACCTTGAGGTCACTGACTTTTCAGCGAGCATTTAGTTCACAATACCTCACAATGTTTTGCAAAATGACAGAAATTGTAGGTTTCATTGTTTTAATTAATTCATTCGTATGTTTGAACATCTCAAGTAATGTTGAAATTCAAACACAGTTTCTACAACTACTATCGCAGACACATGTCTAATTCTAGGCATAGATAAAATAGCGACGCTATACTAACTATGACATTAAACATTTGTACGCGTTTTCTCTTGCAATGTTTAGAGTACAAGCATCCGAATACTTAAAGGTTAATTAACACAGAATATTCAAATAAAGGACTTTAGTGAGATGAATTATGATTACTCAGAGAGCAAAATGAAGATAAACAGTAAAAATATTAAAAACTATTTTTTAAAATTATAAATTAAAATTAAAATATGGAAATGTGAATTATTGCCAATAAAAATATAATCAAATTATAACATTTAATTTCAATTTTTCCTTGAAAGTATTTTAATAACTTGCGTCTCGGTTACAAAAAGTTAATCTACAAGGTTTAGTATTATATTTGAATATTACAAAAGTAAACAGCAATTCGTGTTTGTTTCGGATAGAGAACATATGTAAAAGAAACAGTTCTTCTTATTCCCTTCATCCTTCAAAATTTACACATTATCACATACATTCAATGTATCTCATCTGATTACGTGTAAGTTGCCCTAAAACAGACTTGACTTACTTCTTTATCTCGATATAAAGAACACTTTTTCATTCCTCCCTTTATACATACTTGGAGCTCTACGGAATATCATGGGCCGCTTATCAATGTGATTTCCTCGGAACTACAGTACGTTGCGTGTCTAAATTGCTTCTTCTCAGTCGTCTTTCTCAACCAACACGTAGAACAAATGGATAACGCTTTCCAAAAATAGACACAAAAGAGATTATCGTCCTTTTACGTACCTCTGGGAACACACACGTGGAATTCCCAACATTCAGAATCTTCCTGCAACAAAACTTTCACCTTTGACGGATACTAAACGTCCAAGCCGGCAGCGAACTTTCAGCGATCCGTTAGGAACAAAATACGAACAGAAACAACTCTCTTCTTTCGGAGTGCCCAGTTTTACTTCTGCAGCGCTTCGAAGGCGAGACAAAGAAAGTTATGTGCGGGGAAGCGTACCTGGCGCCGTAACTTACCAATGTTTATGGTCGGCCGTAACGCATCCTGCACGCAAACTCTTAGAATTATGCGATACATCTGGGTGTTACGGGGTACGTAAAGTGGGTTTCCCCCAAAAAAAGGAGACTCCCCTGCCCCGCCCCTGGATCCGGAGATGAACTCATAAGCTTCTTTTGACACATTTTATCGACGCAGCAAAATTGCGGGCTCCCTTCTCCCCACTTCTTCTTACTGCGCCTTCTCCACTCGTATATTTAATAATCTGTTTTTTACGAACTTCAAACTGTCGACCCGTTCTCTTCGCTCCGTCGAAAACCTCCTCCTCTGTGTAAAAAAAAACAACTAACGCTGGAGAAAAAAAAAGAGTTTTGGATCGCGGAAGCGCGATGCAAAAGCGCCGCAACGCGCACACAATCTGCGTTTATAAGCTGCGCAGCTCGGTGGCTTTTCGTCAGCTTTGCATAACTAAGCGGCCAACACACGCGCGCGTTAGTGGGTCAGAGGGGCAGGGGGGGGTCGGTCCCCCGGGTGCCCGGTGCTGCCACCAGGGGTCGCGGCCAAGCGGGGGCTGTTAGGGCGGCCGCGGAGGGCGGCTGCGAATTTGGGCCACGCGGCAGTTTACAAGCGCGGGCCAGGGAGAGGATGCGGAGGTAGAGCGCTTTCAGAGTGAAGGGGAATGAGAGAAAATGAGAGAAAGCGACTCGTGGTGGAGCCTTCAAAGCGGAAGGTTGGTTAGTTGTACCGGGAGCGGTTACTCAGTGCATCAACTGATGTTACCACGTGCCTCTGATCGGGAGGTCCTAGGTTCGAGTCCTGACGGCGGCAGGATTTTCGACACTAGCTTTTCAGCTAGGTCCAATTCAGTCGATGTCTGACGGACAATTCTAGCGGTCGGCTGCTCTGATCGGTAGTTTTCTGTGGTTTCTCCGATCAACACCAGGCGACTGCCGGAGCAGTACCCTCACAAACGGGCCACGGACCGTGCGCGATCTGTCCTTCCTCTTCCTTGTCCTATCCTCTCCCCTTACACACATACACTTATACTTACATGTACTACACCACTACATATTCCGGGAGACCGGTCGGGAGCTTAGAGCTAGTCCCGGCTGGGGCGGTGCCTCGCTGGTGGGAGAGTCCTGATTAGGGGCAGACCCTACTAGCCGACGGTAGGTCGGCGCCGGATCTCGCCATCCAGCAGGGGAAGATCACCACCATCTCCCGAGAAAAAAAACATGCACTACACTAACGGGACTAATGACCGAAGCAGTTGACGCCCCCGGAAACACGAAGAAATCAATCAATCAATCAATCAATTGGTTGTTAGTGATTCCGGACACGTCAACTAATGAGGTCATTATTCCTGTAAGTGTAGTGCATGATTTTCATCGGGAGATGGCGGTGATCTTCCCCCGATAAATGTCGAGATGCGGCGCCAACCTACCGTCGGACAGCAGAGTTTCCCACAACCAGGTATTTCCCATCAGCGGAGCACCGCTCCAGCCGGGACCAGCTCTAAGTCCCCGACAGGTCTCCCGGCATGTGTGATAGTGTAGTGCATGTAAGTGTACGTGTGTGTAAGGGATGAGGATAGGATAAGGAAGAGGAAGAAAAAATAGCGCGCGATCCGTGACCCGTTTGTTTGGGACTGCCCCGGCATTCGCCTTGTGTTGATCGGGGAAACTACGGAAAACAACCGAACGGGAATGAGTATATATGAGAGAAAGGGAGTAGTGAAGAAGCATGCAACACGAAAGGAGTAGTTTGTTGTGAGCAGTTAGCAAAGTCTAACTATTTAAAAAAAAACAGTTATATTTGTAATAAGTATTCAAAGTGTGAAATAATCAGTAATTCATGTATACAATTGGTAAATACATGTCTCTACTCATATAATAACATGGAAACAAGGGTATTAAATGGTCATGTTTATATGAAATGCTTGAAATTATTCTTATTTGCACAAACAATAATGAGTGTTTTTGACAATACATGTTAACCAAAAAATGGGAATCGTGCAAGAAAAGATAGAAATCTTCTTGTTCATGAAATATAAACATGTGTCCGCGGTCGTTTAAAAATGCTAATATTACGATTCATTATTTGTTTCATCTCTATTTTGTTTATAGTTAAAGCACCATCTTCGTTTCTCACCTTGAAGGGAAAAACGTTTCTTTTATGGTTATGTGATGTCACTGTGAAAAATCTATTCACAGTGAGATCACATTTTTCAATTACTTCAGAAAAGACAAACTACACGTACACGTAGCAGACTATAAAATCCCTCGTTTTTACACGATTGTAGAAAAAAGTGTTTTCACATTGACCCTTCTGTTTCATTTTTGCAATGTTGATAGATGTGATAAAATTATAAAGTAGTATGCAATAATTTGTATATTATTGTAAGTAGGCGTATGTAATATGTAACATTATAGTCTGATAACTTGGAATTGGATAAGTTGAAACGTAGTATTTTCCTTTTTAAGCTACAACACCTTCTATATTTACGGTGTAGCTGTACGCATAAATATTCAAAAGTACTAAGCATGATTTGCTTATTCCAATCACTTAATACGCCAAAGTATGTATTTAATACTCGTTTTGCAATATGTAATTATCCGAGCTCTTCTGATTCTCAGAGATTTAATTATTGCATCACCTACTCGTACTAATGTAATATCAATTTAATTGCCTCCAATGGTAATCCGGATACTGCGTAATTCCGAAACTTAGGTTAATGAATATGTGTTCGGTTGTTTGCAGGGGAGATTTGAGACAAGTATTTGAAAGGGAGAGGGAAAAGCAGATTCGCATTGAATTAGGAAAAATAAATTACTGATTACTATAACGCTTATAAAAATATTGTAAACTAACGATAAGAGTACAAAAATGAATGTGGTGAATATTCACATGACACGGTAAAGAAGTACTGGTGTATGATTTTTTTGTTCTTTAAATATGTTGTAACGGACACAAAGGAGAGAAAGCGGTGATGCCAAGATATTAATGAAGATTTTATTAGGAACAAAATAGACGTTAATCTACACAGATGGTTTAATGTGTGTAAATCAAAATGATAATCTAAATATTGATTAATAATTTCGAAGAGGTGGAAAAAGTACAAAGCCGGTGTGAAAGAAGCGATTAAAGTTCAGAGCGAAACACTGCTTACAGGTATGGATTAAATGGTTTGAGAAAGAATCAAAGAAGGACGCCGATGAATAGTTCACATACCCATTAACACTGATGAAAGTCTGTATTTGGCATTTGGGGTCGATTGTCCGACTGTGCTGTCTGGCTATAGGGGTCACTCATGCCTGGGCCTAGTTCAATTCCCACGCTGGAAGGCTAAGAGAGGCATGTGACTATCATGACGTAGTCTCTTCACCGTAACTAGCAAACTCCGCCTGCTTTAGCATATCATCGTCTCACAGCTACAGAAACTGAGACAATTTTAAAGGAAAGCAACAACTCTTTTTTGCTTCGATTGGGAAATGAACCCGGGACCACACCACGGGAAGCTAGTACGCTACCTTTGAGCCATTATTGATTGATTGATTGATTTTTTCGTGTTTCCGGGTGCGCCAACTGCTTTGGTCGTTAGTCCCGTTAGTGCAGTGCATGTTTTTTTCTCGGGAGATAGCTGTGATCTTCCCCCACTGGATGGCGAGATCCGGCGCCGACCTACCGTCGGCTAGTGGGGTTTCCCCCTAACCAGGACTCTCCCACCAGCGGGGCAGCGCCCCATCCGGGACAAGCTGAGCTATTATTGATTCCATTTAAAACATCCTTGCCACTCCGATTTATGATACTTCTCATCCGTTTGCATATTACGCATTATTCTGAATCAGGAATAAGATCAAAGAGTAGTGATAAAGAGGACTAACGAATGAGAAAGAAACCCATCCGCCAAAGTTTGGAAAAGGTGCTGAATAGGAGAGGAAAAAGCTGTGGAAAGAGGTCGAGGCCTCGACGAGTTGAGAAAAAGAAAGCGGGTACAGGAAAGGCCAAGAGATCGGCATGGAGCACCGAGATAAGGAAATTTAGGAGATGAAGGCGGTTTAAAGACAAATCATAGAGATACTACAGGATGAGACAAGCAGATTAAAACTGCCAGGGTGAAGAGGCAAGATCAGTGAGCCAAGAGGGAGAGAGAGAAAGAGAGAGAGAGAGAGAGAGAGAGAGAGAGAGAGAGAGAGAGAGAGAGAGAGAGAGAGAGAGAGAACAAACTGGCATGAGGCATAGGTATAAGGAAATTCATCAGATGAAGGCCTGTACAAACAAATCAATAATGGGAGGCAGGAAGATTATCTGAGCAGAGAGGCAGAAACAGTGAGCGCATAGAAAGATCAAACGATAGGGAGACGGGGAGAAAGGTAGAGAAAGAAGGGAGGGAGAGAGAGTGAGTGGGAGAGAGAATAAGTGGGGCAGGGAAAGAGTGAATAAGAGAGAGACAGCCCGGAATGTGGCACGCATATACGGAAATTAAGCAGTTAAAGGAATTAAAATAATCACACAAAGAAAGAAAAGACAGGAAAATACTGCCAATGCAGGGAGGTAGGTCCAGTAAAAGAAGAGAGAGAAAGAAAGAGAGAGAGAGAGAGAGCGAAAGTGAGAGATGGACAGCGAGAAAAACAGACATGGAGTACAAACCGAGGGAGATCCAATCCACGAAACGAGGAGCTTTATGATGAAACCAGAAAGAGAACATACAGTCAGATAAAGAATGTGAGGGCGGCAAGGCAAGAAGAGGGAGAAGGGGAACGAGAGTAGGGGCTGTCCGAGAGGACGAAACAGTGACCATTGTGCCGCGTCCGTGCGCGCAGCATAGCGCCGGCTTCTGAAAAATGGGCGGCGGCGCGGTATAATCAGGGCGTTGCGGGTGAGGGCTCCCCCCTTCCGCGCCCCCCACAGGGCTTTTGTATCGCTCGGGGGCCACCACCGGCGCGGGGGCCGCGGTATTTCGCGGCTGTTATTGTCACCACCCGCGCGACCAGAGCAGGCCACTCGTACGAGCCGCTCGCGCCGTCAACGGCACCGCCCGCGTCGCCCAACGCACACCTCGCCCCCCGCCCGCTGCACCCGTCCGCCCTCGCTTCCCGTCCGTCCTCGCTGCCCCCATCCGTCCTCGCTGCTCCCATCCACCCTCGCTACCCCCGTCCTCGCTGCCCCCCTCTGCTCTTGCTGCCCCTCTCCGCCATCACTGCCCCACGTCCTCGCTGCTCCCCCCGTCCTCGCTGCCCCCTTCCACCCTCGCTGTCCCCCTCTACCCTCGCTGCCCCTCTCCGCCCTCATGTCCCCCCTCCGTCCTCGCTGCCCCCCCGTCCTCGCTGCCCCCCTTCGTCCTTGCTGCCCCCCGCCCTTCTCGTCCATCCGTCCTCGCCGCCCCACCGCCCTCGCTGCCTCTCCGCCCTCACTGCTTCCCTCCGTCCTCGCTGCTCCCCCGTCCTCGCTTCCCCCCTCCGCCCTCGCTGCCCTCCTCTGCCCTCGCTGCCCCCTCTACCCTCACTGCCCCCCTCTGCCCTCGCTGCCCCCATCCGCCCTCACTGCCCCCCTCCGTCCTCGCTGCCCCCTCTTCCCTCGCTGCCCCTCTCCGCCCTAACTGCCCCCATCCGCACTCGCTACCCATCCGTCCTCGCTGCCCCCTCCGCCCTCGCTGCTCTCCTCCGCCATCGCTACTCCGCCTCCGCCATCATTCCCCTCCGCCCTCGCTGTCCCCCCCCACCTTCCTCGCCTATCCGTCCTCGCCACCCCACCGCCCTCACTGCCCCTCCGCCCTCGCTGTCCCTCCACTCTCGTTGCCCCTCTACTCTCCCTGTCCCTGTACGCACGTTGCCCCGCCGACCACGCTATCCCACGCCCTCGTTGCCCCTCCACCCTCGCTGCCCCTCCGCCCTCGCTGCCCCTTCGCCCTCGTTGCCCTACCACCCTCGATGCCCCCCTCCGCCCTCGCTGCCCCCCTCCACCCTCGCTGCCCCCATCCGCCCTCACTAGGCTTCCGCGACCGCTCGCCCGCGCAGTCAGCGGTAGGAGGGAAGGGGGCCGTTTCCTCCGGAGACGCTTTATTCTCTGCGATTTTCCAGCTTCCATCCACCCCGCCCACGTCAGTGCCAATCGCTGTCCGCCTTGCTGCTCTTGCCACTTCCGCTCCCCCCCCCCCACAATCTGTGCCACTCCCACCACCACATTCGCGGCCGTAGTTCCGTCATCCGCCCTTCCCCGACGGCCAGACGCCTCCACCGCCCCTTCACCAACCTCGCCCACAGACCGCGCGGAATCTTTTGTACCTCGTTCTGTTCCCCTGCTTCCACCTTACACTCTCACTTCACATACGCTACTGCACATGTCGTAAAACTCGAATTGATTGATTATTTTGTGCTTCTGGGCGCGTCAACTACTGAGGTCAATAGTCCCATAAGTGTCGTCTAACATGCACTACACTACCACATATTCCGGGAGACCGGTCGGGAGCTTAGAGCTTGTCTCGGCTGGGGCGGTGCCCCGTTGGTAGGAGAGTCCTGGTTAGGGGGAAACCCCACTAGCCGACGGTAGGTCGGCGCCGGATCTAACCATCCAGCGGGGTAAGATCACCGCCATATCCCGAGAAAAACATGCACTACACTAACGGGACTAATGACCAAAGCAGTTGACGTGCCCGGAAACACGAAATAATCAATCAATAAATCAAACCCATAAGTATCGTATATGTTTTTTCCTTGGGAGGTGGCTGTGGTCTTTCCCCGCTCAATGGCAAACCTGACGCCGACCTACCGTTGGCTAGCAGGGTTTTCCCTAACTAGATATCTCGCACCAGCGGGGCACCGTCCCAGCCGGGAAAGCTCCAATCTTCTGACCGGTCTCCCGGGATGTGTGCTTGTTTAATACATGTAAGTGTGTGTAAGCGAGGGATAGGATAGGACAAGCAAGGGGAAGGAAAGATCGCGCGCTGCTCGTGGACCTTTGGTGACGGTACTACTGCAGCATTCACCTGGTAGAGATTGGATAAACCACAGAATACTACTGCTCAAAACAGCCGGACACTACAATGATAATTGTAGACCCAAACAGACGCTGAATTCAACACAGTTCGCTAACAATTGTCGAAAATACTGCTATTGAGTCGTATCGTCGGGCCTCAAATCCAAAACCTCCGGTCAGGACCACTACAGTGATATGTAGTTGTCTTGAGCCATCTATGCTTGTGGGAACCTTCGAGCGTGTCCTATCTGGAGCGGTGTGCAACTGGTGGAGATATCTGGAGGACGAAAACCCGCAAGCCTCTGTGAAAATCTTCGTTTCAGCGGCCGTTTCAACAGGGTAGGGACACCACAACCCCACGGAATATACAATCGACTCCGGTTACAGTGAACTCGGATATAGTGAACCATCGGCTATAGTGAACTTAAGTCACTGGTCTCATTTCACTTACATTACAAATGAGTATAATAAGACTCGGTTATAATGAACCTGAACCTTGGCTATAGTGAACGTAGAAAATAAGTCCTGAAAATTAATTGGATCTCGTATGTTATTAGGCCTTCGGAGAGAAGAAAGGTGGTTTAACAGTACAAGAGGCATTGAAAGGCATCAAGACCGCATTTCTATACTAAGAGACAGAGGACAATGCAGAAGCAAGATTGGAGAGAGCAGGGTCTCTGGAGAAGGATCTAGAGAAATTTCTAATGAAATATGTACGAAGAAAACAATTGAAAATAATTGATTTTTTAAGGTCAAATAAAGATATTAAAATTTTAAGTTCGTGCTGTTAATGTATTTTGCTGTATCTATATAATAATAAAATCAATCATTGTGGAGAAGTTCTATTTCATTTTGACATCATTGGATAGAGTGAACCTCTGATATAGTGAAGCAAAACTGTTAGTCCACAGAAGTTCACTATAACCGGAGTCAACTAATAAGCACTACATTTACGGAACATATGAACGTAGTTGTTGAAGCGCTCAGAAACACTAAATATTCATTTTACACTCATTTCCACCATACCCTCTGCTTTCAAATTCATCACAATATACCCCCTGCCCTCCATTGATATCTATACTGGCTCTCTTTTCCGTCAACAAAAGTCATTACTTCACATTTCTGCCGCCCTGCCTCACCCAGTGGTGGTGGGTAAGTTAAATTTAAGAGTGTTGCGAAAGCAACGGTAGAAAGGAATGGTGGTGTCTCTCTCTCTCTCTCTCTCTCTCTCTCTCTCTCTCTCTCTCCAATATTTCCCTATCTATTAATGGAAAGAATTATTAAAATTATTTAGAACATTTCCCCTTTAACTTCAAATATATTTTACAAATTTGGATTTATATCGAATAAGTAAAAGTGTAAAAACTTAAAAACACTAATAAAGAAAGAATGACACTTATCATCCTTTACATTCCAAGAAACTCGCACATCAGATGCCAAACAAAGTTTCGGAGTACAGTATCGGGGACATTGTTTTACTAACAGAAGGACGGATACTTCGTCTCGGAGTTGGGTGACGCGAAAGTTTGATAGTGCTGCGCCAAGCGGAGTTTGCTGCTTAAGTGTGAACGTGATCCGAGGACAACGCCCAATGAAAACACAGGAGCGAAGTCCACGGTACCCAAGGCCCCAGGTGAGATCTGGGCGAGGTGTTGTTTCGAAAACGTGAACATCGATGTAGTCACATCGGGTCGTCAATATAATACTGTTATGAAAATTACAAAAAGAGGAGCAGAAAATAGTCATACTATTAATGAGATTGAAATCAAAGTGAATATTCTATTTTGTTCAATGGATGTTGTGTGAACCTGTGAACCTTATAATGAACCGCCCCTGGACTTACCCTTCCAATTTACCACACAGGCCGTCAACTTCGCCCCCGAGTGTCACTCCAGCCCAGGAGCAAAAGATAGTCATACAACTAATGAGATCGAAATCTAAGTGAATAAGCAATTTTGTTCAATGGATGTTGTGTGAACCTGTGAACCTTATAAAGAACCGCCGTTCCTTCCAATTTACCACACAAGCCGTCAACATCGCCCCGAGTGTCACTCCAGCCCTCGACAACAACCTGCCGGGCTCCGCTGCCCCGGCGACCGGCCCTATCGGCCCTTCCGTCGTCCTCCGCTCGCTCGCGTTCCACAGCACGGGCGCACCCCGCGTTGTTGATCCAAGCGGATTAGATAAAACAGCGGACGCACGCGGCGCGGCGCGGCGCACGGCGCGACGCGTGTGGTCCGCGCGAGCGTAGGCTTACTTGCAGTTCTCGCGCGCGTGGCCGAACACACACGGGCGATGGGAAGTAACGGGGGTGACCGAGGGTGGATGGTGGAGGACAGAGAGAGGATGGCGGAGGGCGTTTGTCGGAGGGAGGAGTGTGAAGGGCGAATGGGGGAGAGAGAAGGGCGAATGGCAAGGACTGTTGGCGGAGGGCTGTTGGCTGACGGCTGTTGGCTGAGGGCTGTTGGTAGAGGGCTGTTGGTAGAGGGCTGCTGGTAGAGGGCTGCTGGTAGAGGGCTGCTGGTAGAGGGCTGTTGGTAGAGGGCTGTTGCTAGAGGGCTGCTGGTAGAGGGCTGCTGGTAGAGGGCTGCTGGTAGAGGGCTGCTGGTAGAGGGCTGTTGGTAGAGGGCTGTTGGTAGAGGGCTGTTGGTAGAGGGCTGTTGCTAGAGGGCTGATGGAGGGCTGTTGGTAGAGGGCTGTTGGTAGAGGGCTGATGGTATAGGGCTGTTGGTAGAGGGCTGTTGGTAGAGGGCTGTTGGTAGAGGGCTGTTGGTAGAGGGCTGTTGGTAGAGGGCTGTTGGTAGAGGGCTGTTGGTAGAGGGCTGTTGGTAGAGGGCTGTTGGTAGAGGGCTGTTGGTGGAGGGCGGTTGGTGGAGGCCGGATAGCGCAGGGTGCAGCGCAGAGTGGAGGGTAAAGGGTGGATGGCGGAGGGTGGTTAGCGGAGGACGGATGGCGGTTGGTGGAGAGCGGAGGATAAAGGGGGGATGGTGGAGGGTGAAGGGCAGATGGCGGTGAGCTGTTGGCAGAAGACAAATAGCGGAAAGCCGATGGAGGAGGGCGGATTGTGGAGGGTGAAGGGTGGATGGCGGAGTGTGGATGGCTGTTGGCGAATGGTGGATAGCGGATGGTGGAGGGCGGATAGCGATTGGCGGAGAGTGAAGGACCAATGGCGGAGACCTGTTTGTGGAGGGCAGATAGCGGAAAACGGATGGAGGAGGGCAGATTCTGGAGGATGAAGGGCGGATGGCAAATGTTGGATGGGGTTTGGCGGAGGGCGATGAGCAGTCGGACGAGGGCGTAGTGAGCGTCGTTCCGAGGGAATAATGCGGATTTCGATGAGCAGCAGGGGCGCGGCGAGCTTCATCGAATGAAAATGATCGGCGCTTTGGTCGCCATTAAGGGTCATTTTCCCATTTCCATTTCTGCAATTCCAATTGTTCGATGGGTTTGATGGTGCTGGAGAAGTGCGCTATTAGTTTGTAGCCTATTGAATATTGAGGAAAATTTTATATTTTGGGAACTGCTTTAGTTTAGTTAGTAATTCTTCTACATTAACACTGTCGTAATTTTTTAATGAATCTACATTATTTATTGTATGCTGTCTGTATTTTATGGGTTACCCTACTTATTACTTGAATTATATTATTCGCATTTCTTAAGAAAACACAAACAAAAATAATAAACATATTACAAAAAATAAAACCAAACAATTCAGATATTTGAAGTTTACACTCACATGCTTTCTATAAATTGTATCTCTGCACACTCCACTTCGTTGCTCCCATTGTATCTCTAACATTATACGCCCCAATTCCACTTTTAAAACAAAAGATTCTCATAAATGAGACTCACAAAATTACACACTAAATTAATTTACACTCCTATTAAAGCAAAATATCAGTGTGCGCTGAAAGGGACAATAGTGCAATCACGACACGTTTTCGTCAATGGAATATCTTGGGGGACTGCAGTACCGGTTATATGTCACCGGATTGTTGGCCTCGAAGCTTCGCGGAGACGTGACAGATCCCTGGCAAAAAGAAAGAAAGAAAGAAAGGAAGGAAAGTTGGTTGTTACCGACCTCTGGCTGGGGCCGTGGCTCCAACGATGCGAAACCCGCGACGGCTGGGCGGGGCGGCCTTGCAGTATGCGCGTCCCTGTAGGCTCCGATCTGACGTAGCGGCTACGTGGCCTCAGGAGGCGATCTGGTGGACAGACGTGGACTCTAGTCTCGATGACGAGAACGCAGCAGCACGAACATTGCTTCACTCTTAACCCAGAATGCTCGCAACATGTTGACTCATGTCAGCGCTCGCAATGTATCTCTCAGATATAGCTGAACCTTTTTGTGAATGTGAATGATATGAAAGTCCATTTACTGAAATTCGTATTTTATTTAGTTTGTACATGTCCCCCAATGTAATTGTTAATGAATTTTACATTGTAGAGATTTGTTGTTATTTTGGGAGGTTCTAATATATATATATATATATATATATATATATATATATATATATATATATATATATTACTTTTTCTCAAAAATATTTAGAAAGTCTGTCTTTTTTGCATTTTGCAAGGTTCGCATTTTTTTCCCCACAGACATCTTATACACACCTTCTTTCTCCTTCCTAAGAAATTGTGACAGTCAATGGTGGATAATGCAAATTATTGCATTTTTTGAATAGGCACTTGTCATAGACACGGATGAAAATAATGCCATGATACGTACCGCTCAGGTCAGCAGTTCACAATGGACTGACGCCATTACACCCAACGTATATGATAGGTATCGCGCAGCGCAGCAATCAAGTTTCAACATGCTCACGGAAAATTATTCAGCGAAAGGATAAAAATAAAAGGTTAGGCGATCTCAGAAAGGTACAATGAAGGAATACATGAAATTTCAGACAGCTAATGTATCGTAATAATTGAGGAACATAAAATTGCCGTGGCTTGGAGCTCACAGATCTATTGCGGGCTAACCGGTTTAACCGCTGGCTCGCCGCTCGCAGCGCGTAGACCCTACCTCAAAAGCTCGTTTCCCGTGACACCTCGCAGCTACTGCGTCCAAACCAGCGCCCTTTTAGTTGAAAGCTTCAACTGCCATATAATGTAGGGGAGACCAATACAGTGGCGCGCTATCCTCTATCACTTTCTTACAGGAACTAAAGTAGGAACTGCCAACTTTACGTAAAACGTGCGTGACTGCTGCGTGGGTTTGCGAGACGCAAGCAGGCGCGTAATGTTACAAAAGATCGCGTCGATGTTCGCTTTTTCTTCAGCGGTTTCTTATATTATGAATAATTATATTAATAACATATTATTAATAATTGAGCATTCAGAAGACACTTTTCCTATTTCTCTTAAATTATCAAATTTTTATGTGTAGAAGTTGGTAAGCCTGAACTGCAGTTGTACCCGACGACACTAGCGCTTCCTACTGTAGCACCCTCCAGCTTTGTCTCCGGTTTTGATGGAGAGTTGCAAGGTCCTGGTCCAAACTCTCTCTGCACTAACCCCTATTGCCTACCCTTATATCCATCACCAAGGGGCAGTGTGCCCCTTCGCGGCCGATGAGGACTTCCGTCGCCCTAGCTTCGCGCGTGCGGAAGCCCGCCGAATTCAAACTCCGGGCCAGGGAAGTTAATAAAGGATCGTGAAATGTGTGCAAAGAAATATACGAGATATATTGTAATGAATTACTACCTCCATTTCTGATACTACCTGATTAATCACTAAACAGATCTAGCATTGGAGTTTATTTGAATCAAGAAACGAAGTCATTTTCTTGTAAAGTACTAAATAGCGTCCCTGGTTATTCGACAGTTGATGGAACAATATTTCTTTTCTTGTCGATTTTCACCACTCTCCATTTACTAGACCGAAAAAATAAATGTCTCAAACGTTCCTGTAAGTGCATTATATTGGCGTACTTCTCTTAAAGACGGCAAACTCATTAGTGTTCTTTGTCAGAGTTGTTAAATTTGGTAAGGAAGTGCAGAAAATATATTCGAAAGGACCCGGTGTTTGTGTTGAAAAATAATAGTAAAAGCAAATTTAACTAATGAAGAGAACGTTTCAAAAAAACATACGGAAACATGTTTGACCTTTCCAAGAAACTCATTCTAGTTGATAACAAGTTTGTCAACATGTTATCATGAAGTAAACAAGCATTTCCATGTACAATTTGTTTACGTAAAACATGCATTTAAGAACGCAATATCCGCTGATATTTCCCCTAGCAATAGAGATTTCGCTCTTTCTTCTAGAAAGTAGAAGTACCGAAGTAGGATATATTCTGAAATAGATTTCGTACATAACTGAATTTTAAATTTTTATTAAGAACCATGTAACCCATGAATATTACTCAATGTTCCAGTTGCATTTAATTTTTTTTTCATTCGAATGAAACATCGTTCAATGAAGTATTTAAATAATCATGAACTTATACGATTGTCACCTAATCCAACTTAAAACGAAATTCGAAAAATGCCAATAAAATCAATCTGTTTACTGTAGAATGCAACAATAAGCTTATATTGTGTTTCATTAACCGTCCGGTAGGCACGTAGGAACACTCAGTGCTCCATCAGTTTTCGTAAAAATGTAAGTTTTACTTTGAAGTTTCTATTCTCTAACTCGAGGTATTGGCAGTTAACGATATTAGTTAGCACTTAACATAATACTTTGTTGCATTTTATCAGTTATTAGTCATAAAATGGCGTTTTGCTTACTGAACAGCGTTTCAGAACAACAATCTCAGGCCCGCTCAAAGACTTGAAAGAGCTTCACATACAATTGGCTACATAATATATTATATGTAACATACAATATATTTTATATACCATAAATAATTTCATCTCTCAGTACATAATAGAGAAGAAATAAAAGAGGTCATCTTCGTCAACATATTGACCTCTTTTATTTCTTCTCATAAGAACGTCACAAACACCAAATCAGAATTCTCACAATTCCTGTACATAATACTTTAGGGATTGGTGTCTATATTTTACAATATTTAAGAAATTATCAGCACCAATCCTATAAGTGTGCTCCTGTTGAATAGGGAATTACTCCTCAGTCCTGCATAAATCAAATTTAAGACGAAAAGCAAAAGTTTGCACATTAAAATTTAGGGAATACACAATCCTCTCAAACGAAAACAATGTGTCCTGAGCTTTTAAAACCTGGTTTTCATGTTCCTTAAGTAACTTGAGTTTTGTGAGCAAAAGCGAGTTTTATGGGATCACAAGATTTGTGTGGGCAGGAGAGGGGCACGTAAGGAACAGTTGGAGCCTGGTGGAGTTACGTGGGGAAATGGTGGGGGTCAGGGGAGAGTCAGCTGGAAGATTAGTTTTCGAAAGGGGGACGAGTTATGTTTCTTAGGTTTTATTACACAATAGAACTTTCTGAACCTTATATAAAATTTTTGAAATTTTATCTCTTCTGAGGACCTCTAGAATTGGTAGTCAGATACGAGAGTAATTCGCACAATATATAAAATTAGAAAAATTGAAAGAATGCAGACAAATAATATTTCACGAAAAAATTAAAGAGCCTGTTTGATTAATGTGCCATTTAATTTCAACGTTTAGTAATATAAAAATGATTTACTAAAACACAATATCTTGTGTATAAAGTTATAATGGTCAGAACAAGAATTTGATGTTAGGATCCAGTGTGAAGCTATTTTCATTTTTCACTACAAAGTGCATAATTTACAAAGTGCTAAATGAGAGTCCATTAAGCAAACGCTAGAATTATGTATTCACTGTATTATATTTTCACGTTTCACGATAGTTTCATAGTTTGCTTTGATCATATATCCCACTAATTTAGTGAACGTTTACTCAGTAAAACACATTACCAGTCATTGAATTTATTTTATTATTTATTTAATTCAATGTTAGACTTATAATTTTTATTTAGCATTGGTTCTTCAGTATTTGAAGACAAATTGTGGCAGATAGTGGAAATAGACATTCTATTAATAATAACCCACAATTCTTAATTTAAAAAAAGAAGTGGGAAATAGTTTAGATATGGTCACGCATCGCTGTAGTTTCACTCAGATAAAGTTTTCTTCCCTTCTTTGTTTTGTGTCTTGTGTTTTGAAATTATAAAAGTTATTTCAGAATATAACTGTATTTCAATTGTTTCAAATTAAAGATAAAATATACCTAATTAACTCACTTAGGTTGTTTGCCCATCTTTAAAAAAATCGACGTCTTTTAAGCATTTTAAAAATATTATTTTCGAGACTGTTGCACTCAGTAATGTACTTACCTGTTTGTGCAAGTAACCATAATGCCCCTGCCGGAGAGAAAAAAATGGTAATAGTATTTCGAATTTTTTTCAAACTTTATTGCTTTTCACATCTGATTGAGCCCGAAGTAAACAATGAAATTCCCTATTCATGGATATTTTTCAATAAATAAAATAGATCATACTTAAAAATCAGACCTCGTTTGTAAAATGGATTATTGGATTGCAAGCACTCCAAAAATGCTAAAATACTCATGATCAACTTACTCAGAAAACATTAATGGAAAGAGAGAAATTTGCGCGAAGCTTCAAACATTCACTGCATTATAGTGAAAACAAAAAGGTTCCAAAAATATATGGACGAACTGAAATAATCATTTGAATTCTATGAGCTGCTCAAAATATACAGTCCCAGTAATTTCTTTGTAACAGTAATACGTTTGACATACGGTAATACCTTTGATGCAGTAAAATCACCTATATTTATGCAACATAAAAATATCTCATATAACATACGTACATGCGTTTATATCTTCGTCAAAATATCACTATCATTTCAATTTCTAATGTTTTAAAAAGGTGCAATAACACATTTGTTTATTGTTAAGTATATTTTTATGTGATAGGTAAACTTGTCGTTTTTAATTACTTCTAACATTTAAGAAAATTACCCAGATAAAATTTTGTTCTTATGAGATTTTAAAATCTCATTTGTCGTCTCAAAATATTTTGTTCAGTAGTTTCTAATCTCCATTAATTTTGTATAGAAAGACGTAAATTAATATTTACCTCTTTTCTCATTAAAATGTTCTACCAACTTGCTAAAACGCACCTTAACCCGTAAATTAATATTTACACTTATTTCTTCCCAAGTATTAATTTTATTAAAATATTTTAAAAAGACGGGTGCAAGTAGATATTTATGACCTGACTCTTATTGTCTATTCTATTAATTGTTCAGAAACTTCTCAGTATAGCAAATCCCCACAGTTGAGTAAAGTAAGAGAAATGTCTTGCACATTTAAATTATAAGTGCCTCCATTTACGTCCCTAGAGCAACGCCTGTGACATGCAAACAACTCGCTACATTTACTCTGTCGCAAATGAATGCTGACCAAACAACCGTGGGAAAATGCGAGCGGAGCGGAGCGAGACGGAAGGGGGCGCGGCGGAGTGGTTGAGGCGGGCCAGGGCAAACCATGGTGAGGGGTGAGCGGGGTGGGGGGGGGTTGGGGATGAGAGGGGCGGGGTGGAGTGGGTGGGGCGGAGTGAGGCAGGGCGGAGAGCGGCGATGATGGAGCGGGGCAGGACGGAGGTGTGGGACGGAGGGGGCGGGATAGGGGGGTCGGGGCGGAGGGGTCGGGGCGGAGAGGGCGGGGCGGAGGGGGCGGGGCGGAGGGGGCGGGGAGGAGGGAGCGGGGTGAAGGGGAAGGGGTGGAGGGGAAGGGGCGGAGGGGCGGGGCGCAGTGGGCGGGGTGGAAGGGGTGGATAGAGGAGGCGTGGCAGACGGTGCGTGGAGGAGAGGGCAGGGCGGAGGGGGGCAGAGCCGAGTGGAGCGGGGCGGAGGGGGGTGGGGTGGAAGGGGGCGGGATGGAGGGGAGCGGGGTGGATGGGCGGGGCGGATGGGTGGGGTGGAGGGGCGGAGCGGGAGGGAGATGTGGCGGAGGGGGCGGGTGGAGGGGGCGGGGCGGGGCGGAGGGGGGGGCGGAAGGAGCGGGGTGGAGGGGGCGGGCCGGAGAGGGGTCGAGCGGAGAAGGGAGGGTGAAGGAGGGTGGGGCGGAGGAGGGCGGTGCAGAGGGGGCAGGGAGGTTGGGGCGGAGTGGTTGGGTGCGTGGTGGTTGAGGGCGGGGTGGTTGGAGGCTTGGCGGAAGGGGGCGAGGCGGTAGGGGCGGGACGTAGCGGTGCGTGGCGGAGGAGAGCGGGGCGGAGTGCTAGAAAGCCGCGTTGCTGCCTTGGCGGCGCGCGGAGCGGCGCTTTGAAATTCACAGCTGCTGCTGTTTCAAGAGGCTTACGCAGCGCCTGAGCGGAGCAGACGCAAAGTGGATCGAGGGCGTTTTCCCGCCGCCGGGCTGCGGCGTAGCGCCGCCCGCCAAGTAGGAGCCTCCGCCCCGCGGCGAAGACTGCGGCAGCCGAAGCCACCCACTCGCACCGTGCGTGTTGCTGTCTTTGACTGAACACGTCCTTCTGGCGTGATGGCCTTAAAGCATCACACTTTGTGTCCTTTTCATTAGAATAGCTCAAAGAAATGAATGAAGGAGTTTAACTGAGAATTTCATGGGATAGTTTCTTGAATAAATTTCTATTACACAATTAGGACTTCCCTTTTTGAGTATGTTCGCCGAACTTGAAATTTAAAACTTAGTGTTTCATCACTAGTAACATAAAATACCACCTGCCTTCATGTTACGTAAATAGTAAACACCATTTGTTGTTTCATTGAAGATTATACATCATAAATTCAGGATTTATACTGTTAATTTGTTAATCTGAAACACGCATTATTTTTTGTCCTATATTATTTTATCAAAATATATCAAGCAACAGATCTTAAATGCCGATAATGGAATTAGTCCTATTAATATGCCTATTCATTATTGAATAAGAAATTATTGTTCGAATGTGCGCATAATAAAGCAATTGAGGCTACGTAAAATAATGTTCTAGAGTACCACGCTAAATGTATAGTTAAAGACTTAAATCAACGAGTCTTTTATAAATAGGCTCCAAGTGATGAACGGGAAAGGAAGTAGTCACCATTCATTATAAGCGATATCACAAGCAGCATGCGATCAGTGAGAGCAAATGTTTCCTAATTATCGTGCAAGGTACTGTAAGAATATCATTATCATAATACCGTCGGTGTGGAAGTCGAACCTTTCGGCGTTCTTGTGTTGACGACGCTAGTAGTCGATTTAATTGAAGACTCTCATATTCCTTCCATTCGAGCAACATATACGAGAATACAAAATGCGGTAACTTACGACATTTTCTTCTGAAGTTCAGACATGAACCATTAAACATGCCTTATTTCTTGGTTGCTTCGCAGACCATTTCGTCACAGACACAAAACACTGCCGTCAAAATGGTAAAATATTCACACGAAAAGGTCTTTCACGAGAACTCTCGTGATCAATTTTCTTATTCTTCCGCGTTGCCCACATTGAAAGGCACACTTCTTGAAAGACTATATTTGCTCAATGAACCTAAAGCAGCAAACCAGAGCAACGGTCTGCAATACGAAACCCAAATTCCTAATTCACACTGCAGCATGGAGAAAGGCATAGTATTTGTCCCTCTACCTAATGCCTTTTAGTATGCATCCCTCGTTACTCGGTCGCCACAGAATCAGTAGGTCGCCAACACGATAAACATCAAAATGACCAAAACCTGAAATACTGAAAATTTTCGTAACGATTTTCGCAACTTATCAGCAACACCATCACTGCGTCCGCACTCAAGGGCAACATTTTCAAACGACCTAATATTTACTTAATGGCTTCCAATCTAATCAGGTCAGACCCGCCGTGAATGGCGCTAACAGAATGCAAAAGCGAACGCCCAAAAGATTGATTGATTGATATTTTCGCATTTCCGGGCGCGTAAACTGCTTCGGTCATTAGTCCCGTTAGTGTAGTGCATGTTTTTTTCTCGGGAGAGGGCGGTGATCTTCCCCCGCTGGATGGCGGGATCCGGCACCGACCTACTGTTGGCTAGCGGGGTTTCCCCCTAACCAGGACTCTCCCACCAGCGAGGCACCGCCCCAACCAGAACAAGCTCTAAGCTCCCGACCGGTCTCCCAGAATATGTGGTAGTGTAGTGTATGTTAGTGTAAGTGTGTGTGTAAGGGTACAGGGTAGGACAAGGAAGAGGAAGGAAAGATCACGCGCGGTCCGTGGCCCGTTTGGTAGGGTATTGCTCCGGCATTCGCCTGGTGTTGATCAGGAAAACCACCGATCAGAGTAGCCGATAGAATTCTCCTCCAGGCAGCGACTGAATTCGACCTAGCTGAAAAGCTAGTGTCGAAAATCCCGCCGCCATCAGGACTCGAACCTACGACCTCTCGGTCAGAGACGCTACAGTGACATCAGTTGATGCACTGAGCTACCGCTCCCGGTTGCAACATATTCAAACGACCTAATATTTACTTAACGGCTTCCAATCTAATCAGGTCAGACCCGCCGTGTATGGCGCTAACGGAATGCAAAAGCGAACGCCCAAAAGACGGCCGTGCATGCGGGAAAGGGGGCGGGGCCTTGGGGGTCCTATTAACACAATCTGCGGCTCCCGCGGCACGGCACGTCTGGCCGTTAGAGCGCGCGCGCGTGCATATGGGGTTTGCGGGCGACGCCCTCCTAAATGCGAGAGGGCACGTAAACAGCCGGGCCCCCCGGGGGCGTCCTGCCGCCGCATAAGGGCCATCAAGATTTTATTTGGGGGAGTAACACTCGCGCCCGCGTATGTGAAGCGCCATTTCGCGCGTGGCGCAAGTTTTACGGCCAAGTCAGAGCTAAGAGCCTGGAAAATTGGGAGTAAATTCCCTGTTTTGTTGAACGTTTCGGTGCGTGAGTTTGAAACGGCTCCTGTAATATCCAAGTTTGTGTGGTGATGAGACAAATTGTTTGTGGGCATGTGATAGCAGCTAATGTAGAACTATGGTTTTAAAATCGTTTTCACCATATAATACAATGTGCATTGCATTTGTAGATATACAAAGTTATTTGTACACCTTTGGTTAATTTTGAAGGAAACTGACACTTTTCCTTAAATAAACAGTACAATTTTTTGGGGGATTGTAGGAGATGAATTGGCAGTAACGGCCACAACTAGAAATAAAAATACTTTTCTAGTTAAAACATAAAATGAAACATTTAACTCCATTCTTTGTAAAATTATTTTGTCTGCAATATAAAAACAGCAAACCCTTAAAATAATAAAACAAAAATTCTGAAACAAAACATTCATTATCGCAATATTTCTAACCTTTTGCAATTTTGGAAAATGTGGAAAGTTAAACGAAAATTGGATCTGCTCCATTTTTAAGCGGCATTTAATAATTATAATTTAATATTTTTAAAATTGCATTAAATTCAAGAAGAAATTACGCAAAACTCTTTATTTTCAAAATTATACACATGACCTTATTTAAATATCTGATTGTTAGATCAAACTTGCTTTTAAAATATCTTTATCTTCAATATAATACTTTTGCAATGTTAATTTGTTGCAATTTGTAAAAATACAGAGTTCGTCTAAAATGGTCGTCGTCTACGTCCATTTACCGTTCTTGCATATAAACGAGGAGATAGTTTAAAGAAAAAATTGGTGCTTTTTATGAAAAATATAATCGTTTAAAGATTCCCTACATTTGACACAGATAACCGCTCATATTTTTGAAAAATTGTAAATAACATTTCAAAATCTTTTTTAACTAACATTTTTCATTCAGAAAAAAACATCTTTATCTTCAATATTATTGTTATAAAATTACTCCAAATATTTTGATCTTTGGTAATCTTCGAAAAATGAAGAATTTTAACGAAAATTAGACCTATGCAGTTCTTTTAAGTGTCTTTGACATTACTTTAGAACAAAGTTTAATCAGAAAATTTCGAGCCATTCTTCAGAAAATTTTGAAAATGTTGAGGCTTCCTTTAAAGAATAACCTTCAAAATAAAAATACCCATCCCAAAATAGCAGGGCTTTGAGGACGTTTAGATCGATTGTGGAATATTAATTTTGGAGAAAATTGTCTAAACGGTTTAGGCGCTAGGATTGGCAACACACAGGCAGACAACGACAATCGACAGACGATTTGCCTATAATACATTTTTCGGACCGATTTACAAAATTCTGGATACACAATATGTTAGAGGACGTAATTTATTATCCTGGCAGAGACTATGATCAATAGAGCGTGTATGTTCGAAACCATAAACGCGGTTTGAGATGCAAAATATTAAGACACTGTTTTGTAATATAACAAACATATCAACAACGCTGCAACAGCATTCGTGATAAATATGTTTTAAACAGTTACATCTCCTAGCATCTATTAGTGAAGGTTTTAGTGAGATGATGACAGATCAACCTAGATTCTAAAGTCCATCGCTCTGAAAAGTCATTCCGCCCAGCTCAGACATACTCATCCGACCCAGCCCGAATTTAAAGCAGTCATACGAACCCTATTCCCACACTTCATTCTGTTTTCCCGCCAAGGAAATTACTCGCCGAAGTAATAATGAACTACACGCCTGGGGCGTCGGGGCTGCCTCCGTTCTTGCGGATGAGTCCGCAACTGCCGGCCATGCGGTCGCGAGCCAGGCAACTTCTGATCACCTCGGCGCGCGGAAACGCGCAACTCCGCCAGCCCTCCGTCCGCATCACCGCCACGAGAACTGTTATGACTGGGCGACGGGGGCGGTGGCCGGTGAAGGGGTGGCGACGGGGGTGGCGACAGGGGTGGTGACGGGGGCGGTGTCGGGGGCTGTGATGGGGGCGGCGACGGGGGCGGCGACGGGGGTGACGGGGTGGCGACGGGGTGGCGAGACGGGGGTGGCGACGGGGTATGACGGGGCGGTACGGGGGGTGCGACGGGGTGGCGACGGGGGGTGGCGACGGGGTGTGGACGGGGGTGGCGACGGGGGTGGCGACGGGGTGGCGACGGGGGTGACGGGGTGGCGAAGGGGTGCGACGGGGGTGGCGACGGGGTGGCGACGGGTTGGCGACGGGGTGGCGACGGGGGTGGCGACGGGGGGCGGGGTGACGGGGGCGGCGACGGGGGGGGCGGCGACGGGGACGACGGGGGCGGTGACGGGGCGGCGACGGGGGCGGCGACGGGGGCGGCGACGGGGGCGGACGGGGGCGGCGACGGGGCGGTGACGGGGGCGGCGACGGGGGCGGTGACGGGGGCGGCGACGGGGGCGACGGCAAGGGCGGTGGGCGGTGAAGGCGGCGGCGACAGAGGTGGCGACGAGGGTGGTGACGGGGTGGAGGCGGGGAACAAGAGCGAGGACAGAGCGGGAAGGGGCGGCGGTGGTGGCGGTGACAGGGGCGGCGTCGGGGGTGGCAGCGGGGCGGCGACGGGGTCAGCGACGCGAGCGGCGACGGGCGGGGACGTGGGCGCGGCGGGGTGGCAGCAGGCGGGCTGGGCGGCGGGCGGCTAGGCGGGGCGCGCGCGGGTGGCGGCGGCGGGGGGCGGGGCAGGGGCGGGGCAGCGGAGATGCGATGCGGAGGGCCAGCTCATCGTCATCGAGTCCGCCATGCGCCTTTGGAGTGGCCCCGCCCCGCCCCCGCCCCCGCCCCCGCCCCCGCCCTCGCAATCGCCCGCGCACGGCCCCGCACAAATTGCGTATGCTTAGGGTGGGCAATCGCCTAGAAGACATCGCGCAAAGTTCCGCCGACTGCCGCCTTCGCCCGTCCTGTCCGCCTCGCGAGGCTTCTGCTGCCTTTCCCTGCTGTGACTCACTGGGACGAGTGCAGGGTGCTTCCCGAGGGTAGAATGCTTGCCCGGATCAGCAGTAATACCTAAGAATCTCATTCTCTCTCATACGTGCACTGTTCTAAATTTTATTAAGTTCTATCATTCCAGTTACCACATTTCAGTACAAAGTTTGATGCTCATACCAGTATCTACTGGCATTTGAGTTTGAATTCGTCAGAAAATCCAAAAAATGCATCTTCAAACTTCGAGTATTCCTGCGATGAATAGTCTGTTGGAAAACTTTTTTTATTAACTGACCGAATAATTTATCGCTCTTTCATTATTTTCATTTTCATGTTAAATATTTTAGATACTCAGAGCTCGAAATCCCTTGATACAGTGGATTCCTTTCAAATAGTAATAAGGAGTTACATAAGAGATTCTCAAATTAGTGGTGGAATCTCATTAACAAAAGTCTAAGTAATAAACTAATAGGATTCTGGCATTTACACTACTTTCAATGATATTGAGTGTAAAATACTATAATGCATCACTGTAAAAAAATTGAAAGGATTCTGAAGAATAAAAGCTTCTTGGCAGTTACAGTGGTACAGTAGCATATTCATGAAGTACATCGCCTTTCCTCCCAAGTAGAAAAATTAACATTCTCGTCGTTTTTCCAAGGGGATGGGATATGTTTTTTACATAAACCTTCTTTACGCTGAAGTAGCTGTTCTGTTTGCTATTAAATCAGTTTTTTATTGTATTAAAATAATATTCTTAATTGACAAATCTTTGTTATCCTACATTTTTATTATTTTTTTCGTTTACGGACTACTGTTGCTTATTACGTTCGGAAAACCCGTACACTGCAGTCAACTACTCAAGGTGTAGATGAAGCTCTTGCTGCAATTCACAAAAATAATAAAGCTAGTCAATTTCTGAAGTGATATTCAATGTCAGTGAAGTAAAGAAGCAAAATGCCCTCACGAAAGGATGTCTTGCGAGTTTATGTAGATCCTTAACGCTTTTACGCAGCTGACCAATGACGTTCTAGTCTGATTGATAATCACTATCATAAAGAGAATATGCCTATTACGAACGAGTAAAATAAATACCTCATTAATGTAATTTAGAATGGTTTTTTAAAAATTGACGCACAGATTTTCGTACTCTAGTCTTGCAAGAAAATATTCAATTACATTTTACGAGAGCAGTAGTTGAATGGTATTTCGTTAACTAGACATTAAATGATTTGATGAAAGGAATATTTAATATAATATTATTGAAAAGTACAGATGTGACACTAAACAATGTTAACGTTCACAAACCAATGGGGTTAACAGATTCCCAGGGAAGGGTTTTCCGCTATTTTTGATTGGGACTTTTATTATTAGAACCTTTCCTAGCCGTAAGTGATACTTCCCTGTTTCAAAACGAATCAAATGTTTACAAAATAAGTTTGTTTAGAAACGCCATAGTCGTCATGCGTAACCTGTTGTGGAATTTCGGTCTTCACTTATAAACAGGGTTGCCTAGAAACTTGTTCCAATCTGATTTTAATATCTACCGATGTAGATAACAGTCGTGCATTCGGAAAAACATAGTGAATATTTAACTAATTCTTTAAAAGTGCAGAAGAAAACTTGATTTGACCTTGCTCCTGCCTCAAAAAGTGTAATATTTTCATTTGAAGTTTCAGAAAATATTTTACTAAATATAGGTATCATTAGTTATTAAATATATTAGTTTATTATACATAAATTTTCTTTCAATTATTCTACAATTGATTCTGGGGCCCGTTCCCTAGTTCCACCACATTGGTCTCCTCCTGGCATCTTGCCCTACCTCAAAAAGTGGAATATTTTGATTTGAATTTTCAGAAAATATATTACTAAATACAAGTAGCATTAAATATATTAGTAAAAAATGCGTGAATTTTCTTTGAATTATTCTACTATTTATTCTGGGGTCCGTACCCCTCCTCTCCCCATGAGTCCCCTCCGGGCAACAGAATTTGGTTGGTATGCGACTGGTAATAAGTACTTATGATTCATTAGTTATTAAATATATTAGTTTATTATACATAAATTTTCTTTCAATTATTCTACAATTGATTCTGGGGCCCGTTCCCTAGTTCCACCACATTGGTCTCCTCCTGGCATCTTGCCCTACCTCAAAAAGTGGAATATTTTGATTTGAAGTTTCAGAATATATATTACTAAATACAGGTAGCATTAAATATATTAGTAAAAAAATGCGTGAATTTTCTTTGAATTATTCTACTATTTATTCTGGGGTCCGTACCCCTCCTCTCCCCATGAGTCCCCTCCGGGCAACAGAATTTGGTTGGTATGCGACTGGTAATAAGTACTTATGATTCATTAGTTATTAAATATATTAGTTTATTATACATAAATTTTCTTTCAATTATTCTACAATTGATTCTGGGGCCCGTTCCCTAGTTCCACCACATTGGTCTCCTCCTGGCATCTTGCCCTACCTCAAAAAGTGGAATATTTTGATTTGAAGTTTCAGAATATATATTACTAAATACAGGTAGCATTAAATATATTAGTAAAAAAATGCGTGAATTTTCTTTGAATTATTCTACTATTTATTCTGGGGTCCGTACCCCTCCTCTCCCCATGAGTCCCCTCCGGGCAACAGAATTTGGTTGGAATGCGACTGCTAATAAGTACTTATAATTCCCCTTGGGCGTGGCGTCTTGTTGGCTTCCGCCCGAGCCGCCGGAATGCGAGTAGTTCAGCAGAAAGGCTCATTTCGTATGGCTTCCAGCGCCGGGTGGCGGCCATCCTATCAGCGGCAAGCGCCGCAACTGACCTGGGCTACGAGAGCGCGAGGCGGGGCCCGTCGCAGCCGCCTTGGGCAACGCCAAACATCCCGGAGCGGGGGGTGGAGGCAGGCGGCCAGGCTGAGCCTCGGATCTTCCGGCGGAGACGAAGCCACGCGGGGATAACAGCCGGCGGCATTCGCCCCGCCCCACCCGCCCGCCGAGGCAGGCCGGGTGGGCGGGGCCATCAGGACACGGACAGACACAGAGGATCAATGAACAGAGCATCATTCTGGGAATAAATTAGTAGACTGGGATGGGAACTTTCATGACAAACCTACTAGCAAACACTGGGTGGGAACACTGAACGAATTTTCGGGCTCGTACTTTCACGCAAAATTACACGAAAAGTACACACATTTTCGAAAAATTGCACTGCAGCGCCTCTGTCCGCGAGGTCCTAGGTTCGAGTCCTGCCAGTGGCAGGATTTTCGACGCTAGCTTTTCAGCTAGGTCGAATTCAGTCGCTGTCTGGAGCAGAATTCTAGCGGCCGGCTGCTCTGATCGGTAGTATTCTGTGGTTTCTCCGATCAACACCAGGCGAATGCCAGAGTAGTACCCTACCAAACGGGCAACGAACCACGCGCGATCTTTCCTTCCTCTTCCTTGTCCTATCCTCTCCTTCACATGTACACACTTACACTAACATGCACTACACTGCCACATATTCCGGGAGACCGGTCGGGAGCTTAGAGCTTGTCCTGGCTGGGGCGGTGCCCCGCTGATGGGAGAGTCCTGGTTAGGGGGAAACCCCACTAGCCGACGGTAGGTTAGCGCCGGATCTCGCCATTCAGCGGGGGAAGATCACCGCCATCTCCCGAGGAAAAACATGCACTACACTAACGGGACTAATGACCAAAGCAGTTGACGCGCCCTGAAACACGAAAAAATCAATGAATCAATGAATCAAAATATTGTTCATGACCTTATTTAAAAAACTTTTTTTAAGAAACAGAGTCCATTAGGAAGAAAATCACTATCTTAATAATTGTAGTTGTAGGAAGACTCAAAAAAATTTGAATTTTTGCATTTTTCGAAAAATCATTTTACAACGAAAATGAAACCTACACCATTCTCTTAAACGTCATTTACACTATCCAACCACAAAATTTAATAAAAAACGGTGGAGCCATTTTTTTGAAAATGTCCTAGGGGTGTCATGTAAAGTACCCCCCAAAATTGAAATATCGGTTTCAAATTCAAAAGTTCTTTAGACTATCGACCAAAAAATTTCATGAAAAACGATGGAGATGCTTTTGAGAAAAAAATGTTTAACAGAAAATTCCTATATTTCAAGCTAAAGTTTGAAAAAAATACTGAAATTTTCGAAAAGTTGTATATGACTTTATTTCAAAATATACCTTTAAGGAACAGATTGTATGAAGGGAAAATATCTTTATTTCTAACATTTTAGTTGAAGGATGACGCCGATTTTTTTAATTTTTTGCAAAGAATCAGAGTTTGTAACGAACATGAGATCTGCACAATTATCTTACATGTCTTTTGCATCCGACAAAAAATTAATCAAAAACAATGGTTCCATTTTTCAGAAATTTTGAAAATGTCCCAGGGGTTTCAGGTAAAGTACCACCCAAAATTACAATATCAGTTTCAAATTCAATGGGCCGCGATATCAGCTAGATTGATTTAGAAATATCAATTTTGGAGAAAATCGGCTGAACGGCTTAGCCGCAAGCGTTCTTAACAAAAAGAGACGGACAGACTTTTGGTGTCATGGTGTGAAAGAATTTTTTTCTAAATCTATTATCTGAATTTATCCACTTTATCGTTGCAAGGGCCATGTAATAAGTTATCTTCTGCCAAAAATTCGTCGTTATTTCGCGCAGCATTACGTAAGTTTTTCTCTACCCGGTAGCGGAAGCTTGCAATATTTTATGTTCGACAAACTCGTCAAATTCTGAGGCCTTTAAAATATTTTTTTAAATTTCGTGTTATTCATTTTCCTACGTTGGAAATTTTAAAACAGTAGGCTGTTGTCACATAACAATTTTAAATCTCACTAGTATACGTAATACATTTGTATTTACTCATCAATTGATTTAAATCATTGCACACGTTCACATTGTAAAATAAATTTTAAACAAATTTAAAACAAAGACAATAATGTAATTTTTGTAAAATTTTTAACACAATTTCTGTACTAAATGGTACATAATAAAGTATTTTTGTTTTCATTTCTGAAGAAATCCATTTTCACTTTTAAAATCTGGCCACCGGAGGTCATGTTTGTTCTTTAGTCTTCCATTATACCATATCGTCTTTCGACATAACTTGTTTTCTATTGTTCCTTCAGTGTAATTGAGTACATGTATTTAAACTTAATGTACTCTTATGTCGGCCCTTTTATGCTTTTTGTTAATCCACGCATTGTCTTATAATAAGCAGTAAAGCATCGTGAAATTATGTACTTGATTAATTTAACATTCACGTTTCACCTACACGTCAAGCTTGATAATACGCGAATTCATGAAATGGGTGGTTGTAAATTGTTGTGACTGCGTCGCGTGATGAATAATAAACAGTTTCTTTGCTCTCTGCCTACTGCTCTGCAAATTAACTATTACAATTCGCATCACGTCCATGTACATGTGTTTTATTTTAATTTTCTTCAGAAATATTTATCTGCTGTACTTAGCAATTAGTTAACATCTAATTCAAATGATTTATATTCATGGTATTTGTAACCCTCTAATCTGTTTACTGAATGAATAATCGCTGAGAGGGGATTCATTCAATTATGTGTATAATGTTTTCTTAAATTTGAATTTCAGATTTTAAATATGGAATTTAAAAAGATGTTTTTTATTGGTCGATGGCAAGGAAAGAGAGAAAAAATGCCGTAAAATCGACGTTTGTAAATGAATGACAATACGGGAAAACGTTTTTAAGCATTCATTTCCCACTTTAAAGATTGGTTGGTTGGTTGTAATTCCGGGCATGTCAACTACGAAGGTCATTAGTACCGTAAATGTAGTGCATGTTTTTTCATCGGGAGGTGGTGGTGATCTTCCCTCGCTGGAAGGCGAGGTCCAGCGCCTACCTACCGTCGGTTAGCGGGGTTTCCTTCAACCAGGTATCTCCCACCAGCGGGGCACCGCCCCAGCCGAGACATATTCTCTGTCCCCGTCCGGGCTCCCGACATTCGTGGTAGTATAGTGCATGTTAGTGTGAGTGTGTGTAAGGGGAGAGGATAGGAAACGGAAGAGGAAGGAAAGATCGTGCGCGGTCCGTAGCCCGTTTGGTTGAGTACTGCCCCGGAATTCGCTTGGTGCTGAAACCACGGAAAACTACCGATCAGAGCAGACGGCTTGTAGAATTCCCCTCCAGACAGGGACGGAATTTGACCTAGCTTACAAACTGGTGTCGAAAAGCACGCCACTGTCGGGACACGAATACTCGACAAAAATCTGAAAATGCGGAGGGATAGAAAGCATAGTTCAGGAAAAACATCTGTAACAGTTTTATGAATATTTGAAATATATTTCGTATCATCAATTAACTAAAATCAGCTTCCATTTACTGAGCGTGATGGTGGAGTGCTGCGTGACCTTGTGTCGGACTGTAACATTCAAAATATCCAAGTCGCCACCAAATTAACCAAAATTAAATACAAGTTGCAAAAATAATCAAAATTTCTCAAAAAACTAATATGTCATGACAATATCTATATCATTAAATCTGTCTTTTTACGCTCGTCATAATAGAGTGAATAGTGTGTCTATTTCCATTTGAAAAAAAACAAAGTTACCACAAATATCTCGTAAAATACAAGTGATAAAATACAAATGAATACACTATCAATTAGCCCTATTCCCTCATGCACTTTCGTGAAAACTGCACTGCAATAACTTCAATGGTTCAAAAGTTACAGGATGTGCTGAAGTTACGTGACTCACCCTGTTTCCTTTTGTGATCGTTGTAAATTTTCGAGATGTCAGCCACATGCGTGCCTTAGTTTCGTTTTCTTTGCAATACCCAGCGTTTTATTCACTTAACGGCACATTAACGCCCAAGTACATCTTTACCGTATGTCTACAGCACAGTAGTAGTTTACGGACATGAGTGCTCAAGAATATAAAATAAAACTTTGTAATAACCGATATTTCTATACATTTTACTGCATGTCAAGCGTCAAAATTCTCAAAAATGAAGGAATTATCATTCAAATGAGTTTTACATCCAGAGTTGTATGAAGTCTGCAAAAAGTATTCGACATTTCGTCACCAAAACAAAGTCAACTTCAGCTTGCACACGCCCGGCCTTTCCAATCAACGTACAAAAGAAATCATCGTCTTCCTTGTGTATACTTATTGTGCGAAATTAATGGTTGCTGAAATACCACATCACCAAAGAAAAAAAGGAAACATGAAGAAATACGAAAATTGCTCAAATTTTTTTTTTTAATTTGAAAGAAAATTTGCATAATAATAAATATATTCATTAAATACTTCAACAGCCATTTCATTACGTTAATGATTCATTGCCTTTTAAAATAACTTATTCGTCAGCAGAATTTTCAGACATAAAAAAACTAAGAGATGGCAAAGGCCAATTCAGAGAATGTGTAAATTTTCAAATTATTCCTTTCCCTCTGAATCAGAAATGAACTCACAAGCTACTTTTATCAACCGAAAGATTACATTTAGACTCCAAATTACGAAATAAATAGGAAATGGCCATTGAATTCATCAATAATATAGCCCATTTTGTGACAAATGGAAATTAAATAAAATCAATACGGTATCAGGGAAGAATACGTTTTCCGGACGGAAACGATTCATTAAGTAATTTAATAATCTATTCGCGTTTTCTCAAGGCAAGTTGCTACCCGCAACATAGACCTCATCAGGCAGGCTCCACGAGCGCGCTCATGCGACCGTTGGTTATCAAAAGTAGCTCCTAGGTGGCGCGGGTTCTCTGCAGCGCGCGCCGCCCGAAAGAGGCCGGTCCCTTTGCTGCTTAGGGTGCGGAATAAGTGGCGCGTGGCTGGTAAAATACGACGCCGCATTCATCACGGCCATTGTCCGGGCCGTGGCACGCGGCAGGCGTGGTGGTAGTCCAGGCGACGGCGCGGGCGGCGACGGGGGCAGTTCGGCCGGCGGTGGCGTCGGCGGGGTGGCGGGAGTGTACGGAGGTGGGTGTGACGAGGCATGGGTGGCGTGGGTGGCGTGGGTGGCGTGGGCGGCGTGGGTTGTGAGGGCGGCGAGGGCGGTGTGGGCAGCGAGGCGGTGGGGGCGGCGAAGGCAGCGTTGGTGGCGTGGGCGGCGTGGGTGGATGGTGAAGTGGGGGCGGCGGGCGGCGGGGTGACCGGATGGCGGGGACGGTTGGGACGGTGGGAATGGTGGGGCCGTCGGGAACAGCAGAGCGGCAGGCCGACGGGGAGGTGGGGCCGCGGGGGCGGTGAGGGTGGAAGGGCGGCGGGGCGGTGGGGGTGGTGGGGGCGGCTGGTGGGGGCGGCAGCTGTTGGGGGTGGCGGGGCCGTTGGGGGGCGGCAGGGCTGTTGGAGGTGGCGGGGCTGTTGGGGGCGGCGGAGCTGTTGGGGCGGCATGGCTGTTGGGGCAGGGCTGGTGGGGGCGGCAGGGCTATTGGGGGCGGCGGGCTGATGGGGGCGGCGGAGCTGTTGGGGGCGGCATGACTGTTGTGGGGCGGCGGGCTTCGTGGGCGGTGGCAGGGCTGTTGGGGGCGGCGGGGGCCTGGTGGGGGCGGCGGGGGTGGCGGGGACGGATGGCACGGATGGGACGGCGGGGCGGCGGGGCGGCGGGGCGGCGGGGCGGCGGGCGGCGGGGCGGCGGGGGCGGCGGGGCGGCGGGGCGGCGGGGCGGCGGGGCGGCGGGGCGGCGGGGCGGCGGGGCGGCGGGGCGGCGGGGCGGCGGGGCGGCGGGGCGGCGGGGCGGCGGGGCGGCGGGCGGCGGGGCGGCGGGGCGGCGGGGCGGCGGGGCGGCGGGGCGGCGGGGCGGCGGGGCGGCGGGGCGGCGGGGCGGCGGGGCGGCGGGGCGGCGGGCGGCGGGGCGGCGGGGCGGCGGGGCGGCGGGGCGGCGGGGCGGCGGGGCGGCGGGGCGGCGGGGCGGCGGGGCGGCGGGGCGGCGGGGCGGCGGGGCGGCGGGGCGGCGGGCGGCGGGGCGGCGGGGCGGCGGGGCGGCGGGGCGGCGGGGCGGCGGGGCAGCGGGGCGGCGGGGCGGCGGGGCGGCGGGCATACAGGGCGACAGGGCGACGGCGGCTGTATGGCATGTCGGTGCGGTGCGGTCCAGCTTCGCCGGCGGCGACGACCGAGGTACAAATGTTTTATGTACATGGGCTGCATCTGTCTCCGAGGCATAAATATTCCACCTTCATTGCGGTGCGGCGCCAGCGTTGCCGTCTGCGACCCCAGGCGCCTATTCTTTCCGCCCGGAGGGAGCGGCTACGCAGCCAAAGGGCCGGAGTGCGGGTTGCCGTGGCAGCAAAGCGACGATGAAAGCGGCAGTGATGTCGGAGCTGCGTGAGACTAATATGTACTACAAGGTACGCCTGGGTGCGGATGGACTAGGGGCTCGGAGAGCACGAGTTGCAGTTGAGAGAGTGTAATCGTGTAACAATAAAAATTGACTGTGTTTTCATGGCCAATTCTATTATGCTGAGAATGGCATAAAGTAAGTTTGAGATTGAAGAAAGCTTTATCCAAATATCTGAACATCCATTATCAGTTGGGTGTTGAACAGCCTTTATGATGTCACACAAGTGCTTAAAATGAAAAGTAAATGTATGTATTATAGATTCTTTTATGTTCCTTTGGTCATTTTAACTTGAATCACATTATAATATCTTTTAGTGAATGTAACGTATCTTGATTCCAGAAATTAAATAATTCTTATTTAAGAAAGGTTTACGTAACGACTATGAAATGTATTTTACATTAATCAGTTGCGCAATATAAATATAAAATTGTGTTTTTATATGTTTGCTTTAATTAAATTTGAATGTATTGAATAACACACACAATATTCTATGCTGAAGTAGAGCACATAAATGTATTAAAAAAATGTGATAAATAGTTATAACGGCATTCGAAGGCACTCTGATACACTCCACAGTTAATTTGTTTATTTCATTCTGAGGGGACAAAAAGAGCATAGCGAAGGAAGCTCGGGACGAGATGGATATGTTTCATTGTGACTTTAAATCATTTGTAAATAACTACTCTCAACGTCATCACGTCAATAACTATTATGTTCATGAAATTAAAATATTCTCTATTTAGAATATTTTCAGAATTTTTATATCCCCCATATAAGATACTTTTAATTATTTTATAAACAGTTTCCAAAGTTATCGAAAATGATACAAGATAAAAAAATCAGCTGAAATATGGTCGTAAAAAAGAATTGTAAGGCCGTCCCAATTAGAGTAGTTTTCTAAAAAAAGCAAGTAATTGCCAGTAAAACAAAAACAAAAATCCGAAAAAGCACGACATGGAGATATGATATCAATAATAACAACAAAAGTAAATTTTCTCCTGGAATACAGAATGAGGCGCGAGTCGTAAATGGCAGGGAGATACTAGAGAAGGGAAACTGAACTCAGGATTATTGATTGCTTCATGCATTGTCGACATTAGATCCCAAATGATTCTGTAGCGAGTAAAAGGACAGAGCGAGGAAGGATCCCAACGTGATGGAAATATAGCGTTGCGAAATAACAAACGGGAGGAGCTGCGTAAGTGAAGTACGACACACTGAGAAGGTGGAGCTGGCGATGGCAGTAGCGACGTGAATGGGGCGGTGGAAGTGGCGGTGTGATCAAGGCCACGAAGGTTGATTGATTGATTGATTTTTTCGTTTTTCCGGGCGCGTCAACTGCCCGGCGCGTCATTAGTCCCGTTAGTGTAGTGCATGTTTTTTCTTGGGAGATGGCGGTCATCTTACCCCGATGGATGGCAAGATCCGGCGCCGACCTACCGTCGGCTAGTGGGGTTTCCCCCTAACCAGGACTCTCCCACCAGCGGGGCACCGCCCCAGCCAGGACCATCTCCAAGCTTCTGATCGGTCTCCCGTGATATGTGGAAGTGTAGTGCATGTTGGTGTAAGTGTATGTGCAAGGGGAGAGGATAGGACAAGGAATGGGAAGGACAGATCGCGCGAGGTCCGTGGCCCGTTTGGCTACGAAGGTGATGATGATAGGGGACTGGCTAAGTTTAGCTCAGAACCAGCATTACCACACTCTGCAGTCACTCTGTCAGGGGATCCCAGGGTCAGAATACCGAGCCATGGGATTTTCGTCACTAGGTAGACAACTGTCGAAATCAGATGCTGAGTGCAAGAAAACTGCTCCGATTAGAAATTTCCCGATAAATACCAAGCAAATGCTGGATCGGTAGCAAACAAACGATCCACGAACTCCACACGATCTTTCTTCACATTTTCTTGTTCTGTTCTCTTCTTTTACTCACACTTTCATACACTACACCACTACAGATGTGAAGTGATTATTTGAATTGATTGATTGATTGATTGATTTTTCGTTTTTCCGGGCGCGTCAACTGCTACAGTCATTAGTCCCATTAGTGTAGTGCATGTTTTTTCTCGGGAGATGGCGGTGATCTTCCCCCGCTGGATGGCGAGATCCGGCGCCGACCTACCGTCGTCTAGTGGGGTTTCCCCCTAACCAGGACTCTCCCACCAGCGGGGCACCGCCCCAGCCAGGACAAGCTCTAAGTTCCCGACCGGTCTCCCGGAATATGTTGTAGTGTAGTGCATGTTAGTGTAAGTGTATGTGTAAGGGGAGAGAATAGGACAAGGAAGGGGAAGGTCAGATCGGGCGCGGTCCGTGACCCGTTTGTGAGGGTACTGCTCCGGCATTCGCCTGGTGTTGATCGGAGAAACCACAGAAAACTACCGATCAGAGCAGCCGGCCGCTAGAATTCTCCTCCAGATAGCGACTGAATTCGACCTAGCTGAAAAGCTAGTGACGAAAATCCTGCCGCCGTGGGGAGTGTAACCTAGGACCTCCCGGTCAGAGGCGCTGCAGTGACATCAGTAGGTGCACTAAGCGACCGCTCCCGGTGTGATCAGTTGGAGGTTTAGAGCTTGTCCCGGTATGCACGACACACATGGAGGAGATACATGGAGCGGGAAATTCATTTCAAGTTATCGAGTAAGTCGGCGCCCAATTTTACTGTTCAGTTGGAGAGGAACACGGCTACCTCTCGATAAAACAAACGCTAATTAACGAGACTATTGGCTTCAGCAGTTGACGGGCCCGAAAGTATCAATCAATCAAATAACCGTTCAAACAATGGGAAGCTGGTACATTTGGATATGATGCTGAATAACTAGCGCGGGGAGAAAGAGGAGGCCAATGTGGTAAGTTGGGTAGGCGAGGGTATGGTCAAGGCCGAAGGCGTGGTGGAGGCGGATGTAGGCGACTCATCCGGAGGGGGCTATGGGTGTGTGGAAAGCAGCGAGGGAAGACCGCAAGCCTAAGCGGCAGTACCGGGAGCGGTGGCTCAGTGCATCAACTGATGTCACTGCTGATCCTCTGACCGGGAGGTCCTAGATTTGAGTCCCGACGGCGGCAGGATTATCGACATTAGCTATTCAGCTTGGACGAAATTAGTCGTTGTGTGAAAGAGAATTGAAGCCGCCGGCTGCTCTGATTGGTAGATTTTCGTGGTTTCTCCGATCAACACCACGCGAATGCCGGAGCAGTACTCTAACAAAAGGTACGCGGGCCGCGATCGATCTTTCCTTCCTCTTTCTTGTCCTATCCTCACCCCTTACACACACACACACTTACACTAACATGTACTGCACTACCACACATGCCGGGAGATCGGTCGGGGTCTTAGAACTTGTCCCGGCTAAGGCGGTGCCCCGCTCGTGGGAGATATCTTGTTGGGGAAAACCCCGCTAATTGACGGAAGGTCGGCGCCAAACCTCGCCATCCATTGGGTACCGCCCCCTCCCGATGAAAAGTATACACCACACTAACGGGACTAATACCTCAGTAGTTGAGGCGCCCCGAATCACTAGCAATCAATCAATCAATCCGGGTCATGCCCTAAGCCTCCGACTGATCACTCCACATCTGTGGCAGTGTAGTGCATGGAAGTGTGAATGTTCAAGAGAAGCGGACAGATCAAGGAAAAATAAAGAAAGATCGTGTGCAGTTCGTGGTATGTTTGTTGCATACTGCTTTAACTAACAATCAATCAATCAATAGGTAGGACAACGGGGGTGAAGGACATTGCAGTGGCAGGTGAGCACAGGATGGATGCGGCGTAGTGGGCGTGACCAGCGGTGGCGCTGGCGGAGGTGGTGTCGCGTTGGCACCACTGGTCAACTGCAGCCTCGCACGCAACTCTCATTTGCACTTGCCAGGCGGTGAATAGAGAGAGCCTTCCCCTCTTCGCCCCCACCCCCACCCCCACCCCCACCGCCGCCCAGCGAAGACCCTCCGCTCAAAGGAGCCCTCTGCGTGCCGCCTGCGTAATGTTAGGCAATTGTGCCCGCCCTCATTTATTACACCAATTCTTTTGCGAAATTAGTTCCTGGAATTTTTAAGTGTCGGAGCACACGTTGAACTTCTCCCCCTGATTACGTTGGAACTGCTTAGTTCCTTAATTATTTGTGCGTATGGCGCAAATGAGTTTCCCTTTACTCCGGAATTTTCCGGGTTATAGAGCTTGTTTGGTGCGCAGCAAATTCTTGGAATAATTGTGCTTAACATACGTCATTGAAGGTTATATAGCACCACTAAATTTGCTATTGGTTTGACAAGTTAAGATTACATAATTTACTTTGAGCTTGAGTTTATTAACGTATTAAAGAGTAAAATTAATATTAAATTGTTTTTCAGTAACATTAAAACGTAAAATTTAGCCAAAATATTACATGTAAATAAATTCGTGAGTTATGAGGCAGAGAATGTGTTTTATAGAGAAGGAGTTTGCACTATTAATGATATTGATAATGATCCCGACGTATTATTGCTGCATTTGCCAACTTCACATATTTGATTACCCCCAGACGCAGTTCTTTTTTTGACACTTCCATTGCGATCGTTCTTATGAAAAATACGTCTCTTGTTTCCCCGTTTTGCGATAATATCGCGAATGCTTTTGTTATACTTGGGTTTTCGTAACGTGGCGGATAACATTAGATCATTTTTACACCTCCTGTCTGATAAAATGAATCTTTAAAACAGTGTTAAGCACATGTTTGAGGCCATGAGTCCCGTTGAGAAGGACATTCGCGAATTAATTAAAAATATTCATGTTATAAGTCGGGAGGTGTAAAAAAGACCTAATGTCATCCGCCACGTTACAAAAATTTAAGTAAAAGTGACCAATTATTTGGGTATCAAATAATATATAATTCTTCGGATCTACTACGCATTTAATCATTCGCATACGCGTTGATTTCTTGGACATGTTTTGTTTCACTGGCTACATTATTTCATATTCATGAAACGATCCCGTTATTCTTCATTTCTCTTCGTGTCTTTGGGCCACCAATTCTTTTTAGAGCCTGTCAGGATTAAGGACGTGAAATACATGCGAAAAAAATGAGAAGAGGGGAAAACAAAGGACAAGGGAAATTTAGAAGGAGGAGGATCAGGTGATCAGAGCCATAGGAGTCTGAAAAGGGAGGTAGTGGAAATGTGTGAGTGGGACTCTGAAAAGCTCCACTGGTTTGAGAGCGCAATGAAAAGCCGGAGGCCGAAGAAAGGAGATGTGCTAGCAAGCAGACTCAAGTCACAGAAATGAGCGCTTGAGAATACGAGAAGGCTTTGCAAATAGGTTCCTGGTTCTGAAACGTCCCAGCAAGAGAACGCAAGACGAGGAAACACAGAGAATCCTTAACAGCGAAGCAATCATAAGAAATGAAGAAATCAGGGGAGAGATAATGAAGATAACGAGACTAGAGTACGTGGAGTTGGGGGGATGGCGTTGGGGATGAAGGAGAAAGCGCGGATAAATTGTCTTGGCAAGGAGAAAAGGAATGTAAAGGGCTGAGAGGGACAAGGAAAGGAAATCAGACGTATTGTAATATTAAGAGAAAGAAATTGTATTACATTTTGAAATAGGGGGAATTTAGAAATTTGCGAGGTAGGTGCAGTGATTTGCCTCTTATTAACTAGTAACCTTGTCAATTCTGAGACAGATTTCTCTTTTCCGTTTAACTAGCCTTTCACTACCACAAAATAGGTGATTTTCTTTGGGAATACAAGTAATCTAATGATGTTAGTGACCTTGAGGGACAAAGAAATGATAATAAGAGTGAAGGACATGAAGACAGTATCTCGATAATCCGTATTATACAACGATTTTTTGAAGTAGTTAGATGTGCTTGGAGTTGATGTCAGAGGTGAAAGCAGTGCACCTTATTCATTAAAATTAAATATATCATCTATCTCATCTAACATAATGAAGGCGGAACATAATTTCACTTTGTAAATGGTTACAACGTATTGGCGTTTTCAGACTGCAAAACGCCACTACTAATCGCGCACTTTTTCTTGATATTCCACAGCGAGGGGTGCGGGGAGAGGCCGGCTCTGTCTACGTCACGGCAGTGCAGGGCTTTCAACTTTATTGACAGAAAATGGCGTAATAACTCGTCTTGGAGTAGATAGCTATGAGAAATAACGAATGATTTTTTTTTTAATTCTGAAGAAATAATTAATAGTTATAGAAATAATTGAGTAACAAGAAGGAACAGGGTATGCACAGGTTGATAGAAAGAGAGACCGAAAACTAGGAAGTCCGGATTGGAAAGAAAGAAGGTGGGCAGCACTGCAAACTGAGCCGTGACGTTCCGAGTGGAGCTCATATTTTCTTCCGGGCCGTGCTATGCCGGGCTGAGCGAGGACTAGGGAGCTCGAGGATCAAGAAAAGGTGCAAGCATAGTACATCTTACGCCAAGAATCTTTCCTGGAAGTGAACGAGCGAGTGAATGAGGGAAGGACACCACAGGCGTGGGGGCGGGGTGTTGAGAGTGGGGGAGGAAAGCGTTGGATCGCAGAAGGGCGCAAAGATGCGTGAAGAGCGGCACGCGGGGGGGAGGTCCTGCAGAGGGGTGCGTGTGGTGACGGAGGAGGGGCGAGCGAGACTTGCGGGGGTGGGGAGGGGGTGGGGAGAGGGGTGGGGGAGAGGGGGGGGGGGGGGGGGGGGGGGGGGGGGGGGGGGGGGGGAGATCGAAGGAGAGCGACGCGCCGCGGCGGCCTCGGAATGCGCAATCTGCTCCGGCCAATAACGCGCCCGGCCACCTCCGCGAAGTAATATCCGAATATTTCCCAACTTACGGGAACTCGCGTTGGGCTCTTGGGATTGCTCTGCGCCTCGTGGCTCGCACGGGACGGGACGGCGAGGCGCCAGGACTCGCTGCGACCGCTCAGCTCCCGTGCGGTCTCTTCTTGGGCCAATACTGAAACATTGTTATTGGCTTTGGTGAAACTTTTAAGTTGTTATTATTGCTTACATTATTATTATTATTATTATTACTATTATTATTATTATTATTATTATTATTATTATTTATTATTGTCATTTTATTATTATTGCTTACAATATTATCATCATTCTTATCATTCTAATACATTCATGTATTAATATGGTCATGTCCCTTATATAGTAAAGTGAAGTGTAGTGTTGTATAGGGGAGGGGAGTGCAGTGCAGTGTAATGAAGTGAAGTGTTTGATAAGCTATAAGTCAATTTAGAGATAACTAAAAATTAATTAGAAGTATTATATCAACCTGTAATTCTAATTGTAATTCTATTTGTAATTATTCGAAAGAGTTTCGGAATTGTCGTAATGCTAATTGAAATCATGTCTGCCGCCGAGCATTGGCTCAAAGAGAACTTTAATAAATATCTATCCAAGACGCTGAATGGTCGTTATTAAGGTGTTATGGTGGAGGATTAGGATTTGTGGACTGACCCTCGGCATTAATACCATCGGGCGAATACACCATGCGCACTGTTTCATCTCACTGTTCGTATTACCAACCAATTCGTTTGTCGTGATCACAATTTTGAATGACCCTTCCGCTTATACATTTGAAGGCTCGGCGTCACCCGGACAACCGAGATCCTTCCCATGTCTCTGGCCGTGAATCTCACGATTGCGTTTTCCAATATATTTTGTTGGTATTCCTTCACGTATATTTTAATCTTTATATCCATCGCACTTCTTTTCGTATTTTGGTTATTTGTCGTTCCTTCTTTTTTGGAAAGATTTTAAGTTTGTAGGATATTTTTTTCTCTTCTTTTTCTCCTTTCTCGCGTTTTATCTTGTATCCTCTTTCTTTCTCTCCCTCCTTTTTTCTCTAGTGGATTTTTCGTTATTTAATTTTTCACGTACGAAACGAATTAAACTGTTTTCAGTTCCCGAATTTTTCCTCGTTAGGTACTAGCAATGTTTTTATTTAATTTCTCTGGTTCTTATATTTGCCCTTTCCTGTGTTTGGTTTTAGTAGTCCCTTTCTTCACTTCTCCATTTTTCCTCTCCTTGAATTTTCATTCCTTCACTGTCTCTGGCACTCTCCGCCAGGTTTCTCCGCTTCTTCAGTGGCAATGCCTCGAAGCTCCCCACTCAGCCGCGCCAGGGCAGCGTCACTCCACTGTGTTCGACTTCACCGTTTCGCGTCATCTCCCCCTCCTCTTCTTCTCTCTCCCCTCCCCTTCCCTCGCCCCCTCTTAGTCGCGTCGACGCCTCGCAGACGCGTATCAACGTCGCGCTGCTTTAATTTCAAGCGTCGGCGGTGGGGAAGGAGATGAGAGGGAAAAGCGGTGGCGATGGGATGGCGGAGGGTGAGTGGGAGGCGGAGGGGAGGCGAAAGCCAAGGCGGGGCAGTGGCGGTGCTGGTGGCAGTGGCGATGACGGTGGCGGTGGCAGTGGCGGTGGCGGAGGTTCAAGCGGTGGCAGAGGCAGAGGCGGTCGCGATGACTGTGTTGGCGTTGGAAGTTGTGACGGTTACGGTGGCGGTGGCGGAGGCGGTGGCGGTGGCAGCGGCGGAGGCGGTGGTGGTGGTGGAAGTGGTGGCGGTGGATGGAGGGGGTGGCGGTGGTAGCGGTGGTAAAGGTGGAGGCGGAGGCGGAGGTGGACGGGGAGGCGGTGGCGGTGGCGATGGCGATGGCCATGGCGATGGGGATGGTGGTGTCAGTGGCGGTGGCGGTGGCGGAGGCAGTGGTGTGGCGGAGGCGGAGGTGCAAGCGGGGGCGGAGGCAGAGGCAGTGACTGTGCTGGCGATGGAAGTTGTGGCGAAGACGATGGCGGTGGCGGAGCTGAAGGCTTAGGCGGTGGCGGTGGCGGTGGCGTTGGTGGTGGCGGTGACAACGGCGGAATCGGAGGCGGTGGTGGAGGCGGTGGTGGAGGTGGTGGCGGTAGATGGAGGTGGTAGCGTTGGCGGTGACGGTGGCAGCGACGGGGACGCAGGCGAAGGCGGTGGCGATGGCGGTGGAAGTGGTGGATGTGGAGGTGGAGGCGGTGGCGATGGCGATGGCGGTGGCGGTGGCGGTGGCGGTGGCGGTGGCGGTGGCGGTGGCGGTGGCGTTGGCGTTGGCGTTGGCGGTGCCGGTGGCGGTGGCGGTGGCGGTGGCGGTGTCGGTGTCGTTGGCGGTGGCGGTGTCGTTGGCGGTGGCGATAGCGTTGGCGGAGGCGGTGGAGTTGGCGTTGGCGGTGGCGGTGTCGTTGGCGGTGGCGTTGGCGGTGGCGGTAGCGACGGCCGAGACGGAGGCGGAGATGAAGGCGAAGGTGGAAGCGGTGGAGGAAAGGGAGGCGGAGGCGGTGAAGGCGCCGCGTGCAGAAAGGCAGAGCACGGTGCACTTCCCTCCGCGCGCGCAAACGACCGCCAGGACAGGTCCAAGTTTCCGAAGGAGAGCGGCGCTTCGAGGCAGGGGATTATGGACGCGCTACTGTTTTATCGCCCTCAGCTACGACTTCGCCGCGCCGCGCGCCGCGCGACGTCTTATGAAAACTGATGAGTTGCGAAGCGATATAAATGCAACACCATCGACGCGGATGGTGTCTAATCCGTCCTAGAAAACTATATCTTTGTTAAGATGGGAAAACCTCGTATCTCAGAAAACAACTACACTCAGGAAACAAATACTTTGTTTTCGAATTAATGTTTGGACGTCGTAAGATAGGACGTTCTGATTATTCACTTGTACGGCAATCCAGTCCAGATTTTGATGTATGGATTTTTGCATTTTGTGCAGTGCCTTTCAGTTAATATCTGGGAACATAATCTGGGAATCGTCGTTTTTAGATACGAGGTTTTGCCACGATAGTACTTTTAGAACCACAAAAAGAACAAAGAAGTCCCAAATGACAAACGAATTTAATACGAAATGTTGTTAGTAGATCCTCTGGGACAATGCTAAGAAACTCAGTGGAATCCGTAAACGAATTAAAATTCAAGAATATGAGTCATTGCCACAAAAAGACTATACAGAAACGATTATTACTTTTCGTTAAAACAGTCAGAATAAGAAAATCGTTGATAGGTCGATTGCCTAAGAGGAAGAAGAATGCGTTTACAGGCCGGTGTAGTTTACGAAATATTTTTGAATGGAATCTTGGGAGGAAAACACTTATCTTTAGATTTATTCACATGATAAATTCATGAAAACATTTAAAGTTTACAGAGAAAAAGCTTACTTTATTAAATACACTTATTAATAATAGTAACAAACATTTTTCTAATAATATTGTATTTCAGTAAAATACTCGTAGTGGTTTAATATTTAATCTGTTCAAAATATAAAGAATAAATATCTTACAAACTATTCTAAAGCAACAAACGATATAAATGCTGCCACAAATTGAAAAACGCCAACTTGCCACATGATTCTACAACAAGAAAGCAAGTGAGATTAGAAGTAAGTGCAACAGCGTGTCACCAATGAGCTTTATCACACACATCCAAACACTTCGCAGCTCCACAGACGCGAGGCGTAATTGACATTTCATATGGTTCCCACACGCTCGCTGCTCGCAGCATGTACACGCCGGCAATCGCCGGCGGCGGAAAAGGACGAGACGCGCCGAGGACGTGGACAAACAGCAACATGGCGTGTAGACGCATTCAGCCGAGAGGCTTTCGCGCCCGGCGACGAGTATTTGATCGACTCGGGCGCGTTGCCGACTGCGCGCAACCGCACCGCGCCAGGGTTCCAGCGACTAGTGTTTGGATCGGCTGAGAGTGACGAGCGAATCACTACGCGCTTCGGCCGATCCGCTGAGCGCCCCCGACTCTCCCTGCTCCGCCTCGCCCACCCTGCCACAGCTGGTGCTTTCCAATCTTTCCCGTCTCGCGATTACATGTAGTACCACCCCGTGGCCTGTCGCCCTGCCCCACACCAACTCGACCTCCCCAACTCATACCGCTCCGTTCTCCACTGATCCGCTCCGACCCGCTTTTGCCCCTACCCTAACCAATGGGCCATGGACCACCCTGCCTCGCCCCAGCTGGTGCTTTCCAATCTTTCCCGTCTCGCGACTACATGTAGTACCACCCCGTGGTCTGTCGCCCTGCCTCACACCACCGCGACCTCCCCAACTCATACCGCTCCATTCTCCACTGATCCGCTCCGACCCGCTTTTGCCCCTACCCTAACCAATGGGCCATGGACCACCCTGCCTCGCCCCAGCTGGTGCTTTCCAATCTTTCCCGTCTCGCGACTACATGTAGTGCCACCCCGTGGCCTGTCACCCTGCCTCACACCAACTCGACCTCCCCAACTCATACTGCTCCGTTCTCTGCTCATACTGATCCGCTCCGACCCGCCTTTGCCTCTATCCTAACCAATGGGCCATGAACCACCCTGCCTCGCCCCAGCTGGTGCTTTCCAATCTTTCCCGTCTCGCGACTACATGTAGTACCACCCCGTGGCCTGTCACCCTGCCTCACACCAACTCGACCTCCCCAACTCATACTGCTCCGTTCTCTGCTCATACTGATCCGCTCCGACCCGCCTTTGCCTCTATCCTAACCAATGGGCCATGAACCACCCTGCCTCGCCCCAGCTGGTGCTTTCCAATCTTTCCCGTCTCGCGACTACATGTAGTACCACCCCGTGGCCTGTCACCCTGCCTCACACCAACTCGACCTCCCCAACTCATACTGCTCCGTTCTCTGCTCATACTGATCCGCTCCGACCCGCCTTTGCCTCTATCCTAACCAATGGGCCATGAACCACCCTGCCTCGCCCCAGCTGGTGCTTTCCAATCTTTCCCGTCTCGCGACTACATGTAGTGCCACCCCGTGGTCTGTCACCCTGCCCCACACCAACTCGACCTCCCTAACTCATACTGCTCCGTTCGCCACTGATCCGCTCCGACCCGCTTTTGCCCCTACCCTAACCAATGGGCCATGGACCACCCTGCCTCGCCCCAGCTGGTGCTTTCCAATCTTTCCCGTCTCGCGACTACATGTAGTACCACCCCGTGGCCTGTCGCCCTGCCTCACACCAACTCGACCTCCCCAACTCATACTGCTCCGTTCTCCACTGATCCGCTCCGACCCGCCTTTGCCCCTACCCTAACCAATGGGCCATGGACCACCCTGCCTCGCCCCAGCTGGTGCTTTCCAATCTTTCCCGTCTCGCGACTACATGTAGTGCCACCCCGTGGTCTGTCACCCTGCCCCACACCAACTCGACCTCCCTAACTCATACTGCTCCGTTCGCCACTGATCCGCTCCGACCCGCTTTTGCCCCAACCCTAACCAATGGGCCATAGACCACCCTGCCTCGCCCCAGCTGGTGCTTTCCAATCTTTCCCGTCTCGCGACTACATGTAGTACCACCCCGTGGCCTGTCGCCCTGCCTCACACCAACTCGACCTCCCCAACTCATACCGCTCCGTTCTCCACTGATCCGCTCCGACCCGTTTTTGCCCCTAACCTAACCAATGGGCCATGGACCAGGCGCTATCTTTCTTTCCTCTTTTTTATCCTATCCACACCAGAATTTTGTCAAAGTTTGACATGCAGTGATATGTATAATAATGTCTGTTATAACGAACCTTTATCTAATATTCTTGAGCACTCTTGCCCATAAACTACTACTTGCGGTAGGCATAGGGCAAAGAGGTACTTTGGCGTATGTACCGTAAGGGGAATAAAATGCTGGTTATCACAAAGAAAACAAAACTCTAGGGCACGCAATTTAGATGCCATCTCAAAAATTGTGAAAGATCACAAAAGTATATAGAATGAGTCACATAACTATAGCACCTCCTGTAACTTTAGAACTTTTGATGTTATAGCAGTGCAGTTTTCACGAAAGTGCATGAGGGAATAGAGCTAATTGATACGTGTATTCATATATATTTTATCCCTTGTATTATACGAGATATTTCAGGTAGCTTTGTATTTTGAAATGGGACTAGACATATTTTTCAGTCTATCATGACGAGCGTAAAAAGACGAATTCAATGATATAGATATTGTCATGTGTTAGATAAGTATGACTTGAGAATGTCGGAGCAGTATCCTAACAAACGGGCTGCAGACCTCGTACGATCTTTCCGTCCTGTTTCTTGTCCAACCCTCACTCCTTACACACACATACACACACACATACACACAGTGACATGCACAACACTACCTCACATGCCGGGAAAGCGGTCGGGAGCTTAAACTTGTCCTGATATCTTGTCGGGGGATACCCCGCCAGACGGTAGGTCGGCGCCGGATCTCGCCATCCAACAAGAAAAACACAGAAAAAACACCGCCACCATCCGTGGAAAAATCATTCACAACACTTACGGGACTAATGACCTCTGTAGTTGTCGCGCCCGGTATCACTAACATCCGACCGACCGACCGACCGACCGACCGACCGACCGACCGACCGACATCCGACCGACCGACCGACCGACCGACCGACCGACCGACCGACCGACCGACCGACCGACCGACCGACCGACCGACCGACCGACCGACCGACCGACCGACCGACCGACCGACCGACCGACCGACCGACCGACCGACCGACCGACCGACCGACCGACCGACCGACCGACCGACCGACCGACCGACCGACCGACCGACCGACCGACCGACCGACCGACCGACCGACCGACCGACCGAAACCACCTCTGTTCCATCCCCCACTCTTCCTCCCGGCCCGTCCCGCTTCACTCTGTTCCACCTCCCCACCCCATAGGCCGAACCCCGCCCGGCGGGCGACGAGGGCGGCGGGCGCGCCCAAGCCAAAGCGGATTATGGCGCCCGGGACGGAAACCGCAGCGGAAGAGCCGCGGGCACGGGCGACCCGCGTGTCGCGTCGCGTCGCGGCCCTAGACGCACGCGTGATGAATGTTTGCGTCGTCGCTTGTCGGCAACGCGCCACCCTCCCCCCTCTTCACGTCATCCTCCCCTCCTCTCCCCCTCCGCTCCAACGTCCTTGTCCTGGAAAATGTCCAGTGCTGTTTTTACTCATGTTCCGCTCTGGTGGGAGCATTATCGTAGATATTGCGGCTGACAGTGTGTTCTGGTTAATGTATTTCAACCTACTGGGGAGATGTATGCGACAAATACGTGCTCTACTTGCGTTCCCCCCACGCGGAGAGAAAGTTATTATTGCCGGACGTGAGCACTCGTGGATATTGTCGTCAAATGTTATGCGGAGCTTGGGGGATATCTCGGCGGAGTCGAGTGGAAATAGGACGTATCAAGGGGGTCAGAGGATTGTTATGCAAAGTTTTAATTTCAAAGCGATATTTTCCTATTCAATCGTGTCCACTTTTCTTGCGTTTATATTTTTTAAAAGCATCCTTACTTGGTAAATAATTATGAAAAGTCACAGTTTTAAATTATTCTTATACGAAGGATGGCAAGTCTAATTCCAAACCGGTAGCGGTAGCTCAGTGCATCAACTGATGTCACTGCAGCGCCTCTAACCGGGAGGTCCTAGGTTCGAGTCCTGACGGCGGCAAGATTTTCGACACTAGCTTTTCAGCTAGGTCGAATTCAGCTGCTGTCTGGAGGAGAATTCTAGCGGCCGGCTGCTCTGATCGGTAGTTTTCCGTGGTTTCTCCGATAAACACCAGGCGAATGCCGGAGCAGTACCCTACCAAACGGGCCACGGACCGCGCGCGATCTGTCCTTCCTCTTCCTTGTCCTATCCTCTCCCCTTAAACACACACACACACTTACACTAACATGCACTACACTATCACATACTCCAGGAGACCAGTCGGGAGCTTAGAGCTTGTCCCGGCTGGGGCGGTGCCCCGCTGGTGGGAGAGTCCTGGTTAGGGGGAAACCCCACTAGCCGACGGTAGGTCGGTGCCGGATCTCGCCATCCAGCGGGGTGAAGATCACCGCCATCTCCCGAGAAAAACATGCACTACACTAACGGGACTAATGACCAAAGCAGTTGACGCGCCCGGAAACACGAAAAAATCAATCAATCAATCTAATTCCAAACTAATTTCGTGAGAATAAATTCGCTGCAATTCGCTAAAAAAAATGACTGCTGGTTATATAATAAAATTTCGAAACATCCATTAGTCGTCTTGAATAAAAATTCTGAAATGATCGTATGAATAATTAACAATAGGGTTTCAACCTGAAGTAATTCTTTGAAAAATATATGTTCTTCGTTTAACTCAATACACTATGTTGGAGATAGACAATACGAAATGACACTATAGTAGAAATAAAAAAAAGTATTTATATTGGCCGAGTACCACAACAGATATAACTAACAGATTAAACTCTTACAAATGTTTACCAAATATTTTTACGTAATGCTCACAGATTAGAAGCAGATGAATTTGAAACACGTAACTGAGTTTTGCGTAAAAAGGACATGAAAAAATACCTGAACTTATAGTATAATAATACACTTAAAATTGAAAATTGAAGATAACAGCAAAGTAGGTTGTGGTAACTGCCGATATAATTCCATTTTCCTACTAACGTTTTGCAATATCTTGCAATTTGCTCGTCCAATTCCAACTTCCGAAATTAAAGCCTGAAATTTGCAAACTTCTTTCAGCACATTGTTAACTATTGTGCACTGCATTTCCACTATTGTACTATTAAATTCTGCTTAATAATTTGCAGACATTTTCAAAACTCATCTTGCGACAACATGCTCCATCAACTTCATCATCTCAGTCCCATGACTAACTTTGTCCTCTTGCAGTTCAAATATCGCAATTCGTTTGTGTTCTACTATATAAATATTTAATGTTTCAAAATTTACTATTTAATATTGTTTTTCTCCTATTTGTGCGGGTCTCCAATGTATATTCTAGCATATTACAGACACATTATGTGACTGGTGTTGAATCCATGAGCGAATTTATATATAAACATCGGGGTCAGTTGGTAACCACCAAAAACGTCTGAAAGAGAAAATGAATTGTTTTGTTGATATTGAAAATTCAACTGAATATAATGCAATACAATGTAATGCAATGTTGTATGAAACTAAAAATGCACAATAATATTGATAAAATATTGCTCAGTATACACTTGTGAATAAAATATACAGTTATTTCAATAAAGGTTAGTGTAACCTACTTAATTATTATTATTTTTATTCTATATATAAGTATTCAAATTAAAATACTGAGATACATTAAAACATAGATACATTTACATTATCATTGCAGAGAAATATAATTTAAATACATCATTCAATAATCAAATAACAATAATCACATATAATTTAAATTATAATGTGAAGTAATTTGTTTTTGCTTTTCTTATATTTCAGGGATATCTCTAACTGTTTAATAACTCTTTGAACACACTAATGAAGTTTTTATGCTAACGAATCAATATTATTTGTAATGACATTAAAAATATCAAGTATATTAGTATTTAAAACACGTACGTAGAACAATTTAATAATTCCCCAGGTTAAAATCTCACAAAATGAAGAATACAAAATAAGGTAATCCGAATCTTTCAAGACAAAATGTATTTCCAGAATCCATAAACTGAAAGTTGCTGGTCGTGCACAAACACCCTTTTCAGAAGTTGGCGGTCTTGACAAGTTGCCATCAAAACTCTCGTTTTAAATATATATTTCGGCCCCCTGCGCTGCAACTGGTGGCCGGTTCTTACGCAACAATGAAAGAAAATTATAAAGATTTGAGGGAAATGAATATTTTGAACGACTTTTGAAAACCTTTGCTCTACGACATGATTTGACAATGAAGATGAGTCTTCATATCTGAATATTAACTTGTATTGCAATACAAATTCATGCATTCTCAATGTGCAGTAATATCAATATCGAACGGAAGTATCATACGTAAAAATGAAGTAAGAGAGAGAATCGAATGGATAACCAGGACATGAACTCAAAACAAAGTTATCAAATTGTGAGGGTATCAATGGATGTCAATGCAGTGCCTCTGATCGGGAGGTCCTGAGGTTTGAGTCCCAACGTTGGCAGGATTTTCGGCTACATAGCTAGATCGAATTCAGACACTGCAGAATTCTAGAGACCGGCTGCTCTTGTCGATGATTTTCTGTGGTTTTTCCGATCAACACCAGGCGAATTCCGGAGCAGTATCCTAACAAACGAGCCACGAGCCGCGCGCGATCTTCCTTTCCTCTTCCTTGTCCTATTCTTATCCCTTATACACATTTACACTAACATGCATTACACTACCATGCATGCCGGGAGACCGGTCGGGAACTTAGCGCTTGTTCCGGCTGGGGCGGTGCCCCGCTGATGGGAGTTACCTGTTGAGAAGCGCTAGTCGACGGTAGGCCGGCGCCGGCTCTCGCCATCCAGTGAAAGATCAACGCCAACTCCCCATAACAAACTCGGTAAAAAACTACACTCCCGGTGAAACAATACACTTACGAGACTAATGTCCAAAGTAGTTGACGCGTCCGGAATCATCAACGAATCATTCACCGGTGGGAAGATAACAATGGAGAACTAGCATCACTTATGCTATATTCTATATAAGTGGTGCTCGCGCGCTCTAGCGCCGTATGCGTCAACTGTTTGTTTCCCTGGAAGTACGCAGGTAAACCCCGGAGGGGAGGGAATAGTTCCTATCGCTTACCTCTGCAGTCCTCTTATACTTGGCTTTTTCTAACGTGGCGACTGAAGGTAGTGTCTCCAAGATGGAATTCGGCACGACTTTTTCAGTCATGCCGTTAGTGTCGCTTGATCTGCATCACTGATCTGCATACAGTCGCGATCATGCAAAATCTTGCGGCAGGACTGAGAATGACTCAAAGTCGTGCCGAATTCCATCTTGGAGATACTACCCTCAGGCGCCACGTTACAAAACCCAAGAATATGTCAGTCTTTGTGAGCAGTCGTGCCACGCCGATCATGGCGATGGGAGGGTAGGTGGCCGACCGCGTTGTGTATTAGCAATGAGTATGACCGTTGGTTAGCCGCACCGTGTTTTTTTTTTCTTAAACGATGGTTACGTTGTTGATGTGTGTGTGGTGAAGATGCCCAAATATTGTGCAAGTGTATTAATAGAATTGTTATTATAAATAGTGGGCATTTCACATGTTTTTATTTTCATTAAGGATCCAAATTGAGGTAGAAGGGGACGATCACAGGTGAGAAAAATGTAACCCTATCTAATCCAAAGCAAGGTAATTTAAAATATTGTTAAATAATAAAACGTTGCATGTTTATTACTGTACAAAATTGTGGTGTACTATGTGACGGAAAATATTCATGGAAAATCTTTGTACTTGCATGTTAATGCATCATACTTGCACTTACAAATTTTAACACTCTACTTTGAGAATGTTAAGAGCATGTATTTTGGTAATCGCTGATCAATTTTAGTGTCACAATTTGTGAAGTCCTTTTATATACAGTGTTTGTTTTAATATTGTACTTCATTCTCACGTTTGAAAAGGGACCAGTTTAAAGTCATTATTGCGTATTTGAATATTTTTTCATTGTGTAATTTAGATATTTGCATTTTTCAATATTGTGTAAATTTTTGGTGTTGTGCAAGTATGGATAATATTTGTATTTTCAATATTTTTGGTATTGGTTGGCAAGATATCTTTGTATTGAACATTAACAATTTGCTGAAGCTGATATAATCAAGTTAGCTTTGGAATCTAATATATAGTGTAACAAGAGATGTGTATTGAATTGGCGCAATGTTTAATTACTAAAGAGTTTCTCACAAAGTTTGGCATTTTATTCCCATATTTGTGAATTGCAGTAATAGCTAATGCTTGGATTAAAACTGTATTTGTTCCAAAATTTGTTTCTAGTTAATTGGCATAAGATTTAGTATATAACTGAGATTCTTATCAGGTTATACCAACTATTAAATATGAAAAGTCTCATTTCATTTCTAAATAACATTCACATCCTACCAAGTTAAATACTGAGCTGTTAGAAGAAAATAGATTTGCCTGTCACAGTTTAGTCTACAGTTAACTTATTGAATACATTCACGATTTATTTCAAGTATAATCATCATTTCTATTGACATCATAATAATGAAATGCCATTTTGGCATTATGATCAAAATTGTATCGAGATGAATGGGAATTGATGTATGAAGAGCGGAAGAAACCGGAGGAGAGTTGGGAATCGGGAAATCCAGTTTGGCTGACCACGAAATGGAAGTAGTAGTCAAGTTTGAATTCGGGAATCGAAAAGTGATCATAAACCCATTGGTTCCCTACTTTTCGTAGAGCTACGAATTGCTGTGAAAACGGGACGAAGGAGGCGGCGGATGCTGGAGATGTGAGGCGGGAGCGAGGCAGCATGCGCGAGCGGTATATCTCCGCTGGGAATCCCGGGGGTCCGCTCCATCAGGCCTCTTCGCAGGGGAAGGTCGGGGCGGAGAGCAGGAGCAGATCAGGGATCGGGACGGGGAGCGGGCCGGGGAGCGGGGAGAGGAGCGGAGCGGGCGGGGAGACGGGTAGGGGAGCGCGGCGGAGTAGCGCGGCGGGTAGCGGGGCGGGTAGCGGGGCGGGTAGCGGGGCGGGTAGCGGGGCGGGTAGCGGGGCGGGTAGCGGGGCGGGTAGCAGGTAGCGGGGCGGGTAGCGGGGCGGGCAGCGGGGCGGAACGGGGCGGGTAGCGGAGAGGGGCAGGAAGAGTCGGGGAGGCCGCTAGCGGCGCCCGCACACCTCCAGCGCGCCTCCGACGGCCATTATCATAATCCCGGGATTAATCCGGCAATTGCGGCGAGTGCAGGCGAGCCGCCAGTTTGCTCGCCGTCTGCCGAGGGCGGCGGCCACGAGGCCCCGGCGCACGCCGCGCGGGGTCAGGGTAGCGAACGAGAGTGAGGACGTACGAGGTAAAGACAGACGGACACGTAGGGAGCACGGCGAAAGGAGAGTATGAAAATAGTAGGCGTGGCCAGGAAAAGTCTGGAATTGCCATTGTTATGAGGCGGTATTTTAGCAACGAAAAGAATAATTGTGAGTGTATAAGCCTATGCATATGATACAATATTGATTAAGTGTGGAATATTATAAGAGTATTGAATGCAAAAAAAAAAATCAGAATAGAGTATCATTTGAATGAATATTGGAGGGTTTAACAAATAATGTTTTTTTTCTGCAACATGTGTTGTTGAAATATATATTTATTTCTGATTTCTAGTGTGTTGATGTATTTCATTTGACGATAGTAATTTTGTATGTCCTCAAATTTCATTTTTCAAAATATTCTGAAAGAAATATTTAGATATTTACTATGACTAGTGTATTCGAGGAGAAATTGAAAAAAAATCTTACCTTCAATTCGTAATATCATACCTGCGTTTCTGGAAGCAACTTCTCTCATCTTACTAGTTATTCTAAATATATTTCATTTATTATCATTTGCCTGCCTGAACGCTTTGAAATATTGAATAAACTGTGCCTGTTCTTTGGCTCGATAGCCCGCAACGGGCCTTGGCTGACAGCGGTGAACCAGCGTCTCGGCACTGCGAATAGGTTTCGTGTGGTTAACACGAAGACATCCCTTCACCGTATTTGCTGGTCTTCATAACCTCAGGATGAGCTTTCTCATCGTCACTCAGCAGTACATACTGTACATTTGTAAGAAAAGCGCACAGGTATTATGTGCCTTGACCGGGAATCGAACCCGGGGTTGTATCGTGGAAAGCGAGCACGCTAATCAACGAGCCACCGAGGCAGATACTTAATGAACTATTTGAAGTAAATCAAATGTAGTATTCGCATAAATGTAAGGACTACCTAATGTAAGGGTCTGCAGCAATTATGTTGCTATCACCATAGACCACTCTTTAAAGTAAACTATCGGATTTTAAACCAGCTTCATAAATATTAACTGTATTAAATTATTTGTAGAAAAAAATAAAAATATTATCTCTTGGATGGTACTAATATTGCAGGCAACTATGAAATGAAATCTTTCATTGAGACGTAATTTCATTTTCATCAAACATGAATTATGATTTATAATGTACACAAACGTACACTTCTTTTACTGTAATAGTGTGAACTAAAGTACGAAATTAATGGTTTCAAAAGCAGTGAAACAACCTTAAGAAATGATAGTACGTATATTGGAAATAGAGCATTATTTGATACACTCTGTCACATTCTTCCCGAATTTTCGAGATAACAGACGAGTTATATCTTCTAAAAAATCGAGCGAATCTGAATGTCAAATGCGACTTCCAAAGTGTGTTTCCCTCTTCAAGAGGAAAATCAGGAGCGATTTTCCTGAAAAGTGAAAGCAAGTAAAGATACATCCTAATGCGCCGTCGCATTATTCAAGTCGCGGCACGTCGGCGGAACGAAAATATCGACGTCCGCCTTCGCAAATCCAAGCAGCCCGCTCCATATCGGCTGTCAGCCTCCCGGGCACCACCTGATGGAAACAGAATCGATTGTAACCGTGATATATCGAGTGCATCGAATATCGATTTCAATTTCAGATCGAGATATTGTGATAGGGACCTTCGGAGGCGGACCTTTGCATCAGGGAGGACGCGTTGAGAATGGGGAATGAAGAGCAGGGTTGGGGTAGGCGGCGAGGACGTAACTTTTGACGTCTCGACTGCCGTGGGCGGGGAAGTGAGAGGTACTGCGGCCATCGGGCCGCGGGTGTTGGCGACAGAGGCGGAGGGTGGGGCGGTGGGAGTGAGGACAGCGCAGGCAATAGAGAAGTGCGGACAGCTGAAGAGGGGAGGCAGAGGTGGCTCGGGTGCGGTAAAACTGTGGGAAGGAGCGCGACGGGGTGACAGGACCCGAGGACCGCGGAGACTGACGAAGGTCCGGCGAGTGGAGGCGGTGATGAGACGGTGTGAGTGGTGGGAGTGGCATATGTTTGAATGGCTATAGCACGGTGGGAGTTAGTCGGTCACGACAAAGAAAGGACGATGATGTTTATCGATACCAGAGAAAGAGTGTTGTTTGAACGTGGTGGTGGGTGCAGAGGAGCGGTGTGGCTAGTGCTTCGGTGTGGGGGTACCTGAAAAGACTGATGGGATGAAGATGATGATGATGATGATGATGATGATAGCGATGGGGCTGTGAGAATAGCTGCCAATGCGATGGGAGCGGTGGGGATGGCGGGTGGCGGAGGGGGTAGTGGAGTGACAGGGCGGCAGGGCGGCAGGGCGGCAGGGCGACAGGGCGGCAGGGCGACAGGGCGGCAGGGCGACAGGGCGGCAGGGCGGCAGGGCGGCAGGGCGGCAGGGCGGCAGGACGGCAGGACGGCAGGAATGCAGGAATGCAGGACGGCAGGACGGCAGGACGGCAGGACGGCAGGACGGCAGGACGGCAGGACGGCAGGACGGCAGGACGGCAGGACGGCAGGACGGCAGGACGACAGGACGACAGGACGACAGGACGACAGGACGACAGGACGACAGGACGACAGGACGACAGGACGGCTGGAATAGCGTGGCGGTGGGCTTTGCAAAGCTTTCGGTGCAGGAATCGGCGGCGCATGTGGCGAAAACAAAGGCAGCAGGAGCGACGGAGGTGACGAGATGACATTGTGGTTGGGTTGTGAAGAGGTGTGACAACGCGGGTGGCGGACGTCCGGCGTGGGCGAGGGTGGGGGAGGAAAAGGGGGCGGGAGGGTGGGGGGGGGCGCCTGGGGCAGCGTGAACAGTGGAGACAGCGAGCGCGTCGCCGGGCAGTGCAGCGCCGTTGCGAGGAACGGATTTCGTGGCAGCCGGGTTTACGACAGACCGCGAATGGCGCGACTGTGGCTATCGTTTTCCCATCTCTTGACGACCGCGGTCGCAGAGCGGCGACAGTGTGAGTCGCGGCCGAATCGAGTGTGTCTCTCGGTCAACAAGATTTCCTGCTGTATTCTAAACTGAATTCAATTTATAGATGGAATTGCCAGCCTTCCTGGTCTGTTTCGAATTCAATATCTTGAAATGTAATTTTGCGAATGTCAGCGATACAACGGAGTTCCTTCGCCTGCATTTCGGAATGACTTAGATTTCTTTTGATAACATTTCTTGACATGCGACCTTTATTATTCGTTTATATTTTTCATGCGTACACATATTGGTTTTTTGTGACGTTATTGAATATTTTTTCAGAGAGGAATGAACTTGCTTACAGTGTATATCCGAACCCGATAATCTTTCACTGAACTTACTCTTTTGATACATATCATACGTAGGGAAATGTATATATTGATGTAACAGAACGCCATCTGTTTTGGAACATCAAACACTTAATTGATATTGGTTATCCATTCTCGTTTGCCTTTTTCTGATTTGATGTTCGTGGAAACGTCTTGTTTATATATTTTCTCTTTTTTTCAGGTATGTTTGCTGACATCCCGGCAATGATAATTTCTTTTGAACTAGAGATACGAAAGGTAAGTGAAAATGAAGGATCACGCAATCACTAGTTGAAATTTATAAATGTATCATTATTATAATTGTTATAAATAACAAGTTCATGTATCTTGATTATACAAGAACGTCCACTTATACTTACTTTTAGTATCTCCTTCCACACAAAGAGATTAGTGATGATAATTATAATTGTTAGATATTGACATTGAAGTATTTAGCTTAATTTAAGTAGATATAATATTGAAATTCTTGCACAAATCAATATGATTGTAAAATGTAGGAACTTGGATATTTGTAAAATTAAAGAATGAATTAGCCAATCATATAATATATGTGACAGAAGTATATCAATTTAAAGTTTCTATTCACGATTTAGTGCACTTTTGCGGCGTAGAATAATTTAATTAATATTTTTAAAATGATTCTCTCTTACATTTCTTATTCCGAGATTAATGTCATAACTTTGTAGGCATAGCACCACTGTAAAACAATATCTTTTAATATTGTTTTGTGTACGCTGTAATAAACCAAACATTATTGACTTTCTTGACGAGATAGTTCACGCATATTAAAATTAGAAACATTAAAAAATGTAATCACAAATAAGCTAAACATCCCAGCCACGCAGAGAGCATGTAAATAAATGATTGTAGACTACGGCAACATTTTGTGACGAATCATAAAACAATGTAATGTAAATTCATAACTTGACGATGAAGCCTACGAGGAAGCTGTAGTATCATTCTTTCGTAACCATACTTACGTCAATGCAAGATGAGAACTAGAATTTAGGTCTGCCAGCTACATTCACGAGGCTAGAACCATGCCGAGTTAAAGAGAACTAATGGTGTAGAGTAATAAAGAAATGACATGAGGGGAACTGGATGGGAGGGAGGGAAGTTATTAATTTGAAACAGAAAACCTATTTTTAAAAAAAGTTCGGTTGATTTTAATTAAAACTTTGGTTGATCTTGTACCATGGAAAATTGAAAAATAAAACATGATGCACTTACAACAATATTTGAGAATTTTTATTATGGAAAATATGCATTTAAACTATGTCCTTAAAAATTAAGTGTAAAATAAAAAGTTGAAAAAATCTCTACCACCTTCTACAAATATGTCTAGCTATTTGATTGGAACTAGAAAAATCTAGGTCAAAACATGTAAGGTTTAATTTTCATCGTCAGAATGAGCTCTGGTCCACGCGCGTGGTTCTCTTGTGATAGAGATTCGGAGCATCCGCGTGCACGCACCCGACTGACAGGCAGCCCGCCGAGCGCCAGTGTCCGACGGGTTGCCGATATTGACGTCACCTCCAGGCGCTCGTTTGCCCGACCTGCAGAGGAAGGAGTTTCCGACCAGCAGTAAAGGTGAAGCGCGGAAAGAACCAAGTGGGGCAAGACGAAGCAGATTTAAAATTGCACAAACAGCGCAGAAAAGAAGGAGAGGTCTAACATCTAACATCCCAAACCGGCGAGTATTGTCAATAGAAGAAGAATATATGTGCAGAAGGAAACAAAAATGTAGTGATAGGAGAGCGAGGATTATAGGAAGAAATGATTGGAAGAGAAGTAGAGAAGGATAAAGGAAAGAGGATAATTTGAAAATAGTGAAGTGCAGAACATGATATTTGGACAACTACAAAAATCGCAATGCAGTAAACCAGTGATGGGAAGAGAGAGGGAAGTGTAAAGACAAAGAAGAGGGAGGAAAGAGGCGAGAGAGAAGAGAAAAAACAAGTTTAATGGAAAATATCAGAAACATATCTAGATAAACACAAATGGTCAAGGTTTTTAAATATATATTGAATATTAGAAGTGTTGGTAATGGACATGAAAACGCAAGGGAAACCAAATGTCAGAATATAGAATATCTCAGAACAAAGACACAAACTTCTAGACCATGTAAGGGTTCGAATATGATCACTTTTAACCAGTATACACGTTGTGGGAACATTCAAATAACGAAGTTATGCATATCTCATGATTTGTAGACAATTCATTTTGTCCTTGTGCTTGGCAGGTACTAACTCACTTTGCAACAGAATGTATACTCCTATGTACTACACTTACGAAAAATGATTTGCCTACTAATCAGCACAAATGTCACTTGTGAAACTTCGCGACTATAAGATTTCTCATCACATGTTAGTTGACAAAACGTGATCATATTTTCCCTACCTCTATAGTCCAGAAGTTTGTAACATTTATTCTGAGACCACCTGAGGAAATGAAAGGATGTCGTACATGAAGAGAGAAAAGGAAATGAGCAAGCATACTGTGCTGTATTAAAGAAAATGGTGGAGAGAAAGGTGCATTATGCTGATGTTTCGCGACAGAGGAAACTTAATTGGGTTTGGTAGTGCGCCCTTCGAGACCTTAAAATTCACGACCTGCATAGCAACGATGCGCGAGCAAATGTCACAGCAGAAAATGACCACGTACTCGGAACCCACGCTTCTCGCTGCTGAATTCACGCTACGCTACTAGGTCATGTTGTTTCTTACTGTGCATGATTAAGAAAAATTAAAAAGAAACTAATTTGCAGGTGCTATGAGGTCCATGTATAAACTAACACGTTAAATTCCATTCATTGGACATGTGTCGATTCTGACACTACCCTTGCCAGTTAAAACATTGTCAGTCTGCCCGTAGCTTTATAGGAAATCAGCAGTATGAAGGCTGAGAAATCTTACTCGTACATTTTTGATTGAGATATCAAATGCTTTTATTAATTTTGGAGAACTATTGTTATTATTATTTATCCTGATTTTTTCTATTCACAAATTTGTTTTTCTACTTTGCATCCATAAAATATGTTATCTCTGGAGATATCTCTAAGCACACTCACTCAACATATCAGAGGAACAAAATTCTGACCACTATGGATCATTAAAAAACAACTACTGAGTTGCAACACACCATTTTTAAGCATAACGCTACATGAAACATTTGCATTTTGTTTATGTAAACTAAGTCAGTATAAATTTTTACATCTACGATGAATAACCCTATGTGTTCACAAACAGGACAAGTATTATGCAAGTTTCATATATGTATATATTAAGTGCATACATTTTGTAAAACAGATGAAATTTTGTAGTGCAGATTTTGTTTTGCTTTGTATGATGTTAATTTTTAATTTGTGCTTCAGAGGTGCATTTTAAGATGAGAATGTCCAACGCTCTGTTGGCAAACTAGTGTAAATTAGTTATTACCAAATAGATTGTCACGTACGCATGTATCTGTGCATTTAAATAAATCTTTCGAATATTTTTATAAGATACAGTTAAATCGGTCTATTCTCGAACCTGTATAAGCCGAAAACCTACCTTCACCGGAAAATTTCTCTGGCCCGTCAATTTAAATAGCATTTTACACAGCATAAATCGAAACCTCTCCAACGGCGAAACGGAACGTTTTTTCATGTCCTACAGGGGGAGGGGAAACGGAATTCCTCTGAATTTAATGCAATTGGCAGAGCGACGCAAGATGTACTTAATGAAATGAATGTATCTGCAAGCTTGTTTTAAATTCTCTATTTCTGAGACAGGTGATTTAGTGGTGGAAGGCGGAAATTGAAGGGGGGAAGCTTCAGCAGTCAGCGTGAAATTCGTCCTTGGGGGTTTCTTGTCTCTCAAGTAGACCGTAGGGGAATTCCCTATTCCGACTCTCTGAGCTTGAAACGGCATTCACGCGTCTCCCTGCCCGGCGTTGAAAATCATAACCTTTCGACCAGATTCGCATTGCGACGGTATCAGAAAGTGATTATGATGCATTTAGCGTTGAGTCAGCGAGCAGTCAGAATACAGCCAGTAAGGCGTGTGTATTTTTCAACTTAGAAGCTGTCAATAAAGGGTTGAATATTCATTCATTTGTGATTTCTTCCTTAAATACATTATTTGTTAAAATATTTTGATAATTATAATAAAGTCATGTGATTGACTACTTTCAGGGCAGAGACATCTGTGACACAAGTGTCTTAAAATTAGATAGCCTCGCATAAAACGGAAACCTCCGTAAACCGGACTTTTTTGTGTTACGATCGATTCCGGCCTAGACAGACTTTACTGTGCTATATTCAATACAACATAGTCCTAAAACCAAACTATGGGGTCACCTTCGAATGACAAATCAGCCAGTGTTGTATCGTTCACATACTTGCCAATTTCAATTGGTTAATTTTGAGTTTCTTTGTTAGCTTGAGAGAGCGTAATAACCAGTAATAATGTTGTTAGTATTCAGAAAAAATATTTTAAAAACAGATCCCATCTTAAAATATTGTTAAATTTTCTAAATTATAATCAATTTGTAACAGTTATCAAAGTCATTAAGCTAATGCAGAGCAATAATGGGAACAGTTGATGTTGATAAACAGAGATGATACTCGAGGTTTATAACCAAGTCCGATATTTGTGATACCTACAGTGCACCGTACAATACATTTCGTAACGCCAAATTGTAAGAATACATATCAAAAGAACAAATTTTCCCTTTGACACACGTGCGCATAGTATGGTTTTACCAACATCTTCCCGTGTCGACAGTGTTAGTTTGATAACATTCGAAAGTATGGGAGTTCAATATTTCATGATTTTTAAGACTTTTATAAATACCTCATGTGTTTTGATTACTTTTTATTGTTCCTTAAAGAACGCCAGCAGTTAAATAATGTCCTTTATTTCCTCTGTTTGCCTCCAATAAGTTGATATAACGGTGCAGTACTTCAAACATTGTCATTTACACCCATTATACCACATTATACAGAATTATGTAAATCATTACGCATTAAAATAGAAAGTTAAAAATACTGTAGAAAGTATAAGTATGTATAAGATGTGTAAGAAACTATTTCGTATTTATTGATGAAATTCTTTACAAACTTAACGCGGGCGCGTTCATGAACTCCGTTAACCTGTCTGGCCCTTTGCTTCTCTAGAAAGTTCAACAATACAACGCGCATAGTATTTTTCTACCAACATGTGCTCATATCGACAATGTTAGTTGCGAAGATATGGGAGTTCAATTTTTCATGTCCTTTTCTGAGAAAGATTGGTGCATTGAGAGAACAGAATTCATCATTTACCTGGTCATGCAAGTAAAATCTTTAGGTGCAACTGCTTTTTGTTCTCGTATATATTTACTTGTTGACGAACTTTTTAGGTATTTTCTTTACGTTTTTGCTTTTAGATAGGCTAAATACGTGGATGGGGACAAAATTGGTTGCAAAAAGAATACATTTCATATGATGTGAACTATGGGAATATCAAGTGATGGGCGATGAAGTGAATATATATTTTTAACTTTGAATGAAAATAAAATTCACATAATATAATAAGTAAAATATGGAAATAGATGTAATGTATTCTGAAGAATGAGATTTCTCATAAGTATTTCACGTAAAACTACTCTTCATGATTATTTTTGTGCGCTAGTGATTGGTAGGTACACGAAATCTTTTTGTGCGGGTTGTGTAGCCTACCTGTCAAAACAAATGTCACGTAAATATAATTAATTAGCATATACAAGATTTCCCACATGTTCACTTGTAAGAAAGGATCATCTACGACTCTCTACATGTCCTAGACAATTTCACATACATTTTGAGGCTGCCTGCAGCACTGAATTTTATTTAAATACTACCGGAACCCTCCAGATTGTGTTCCTTTTCTATGTTTTAGAACGCTTCTTTGGGAACTAAATTAACGATGTAGATTTAAAAAATTCTGCCGAGTATTGCGGATTACGTTCGACATGAATATTTAGTTTTGATGTACAGCGCCATCTAGAAAAGTTACAACAAAATTAACAGTATATAAACTTTCCGAGTGAAAAGTCACGTAGGTGTGCCAACGTTCGTGGATATGTCACACAATGTCGGAGTTAACCGCTCTTATATATACCAACATCATACCAACAATATATATATGTATATATATATATTGTTGGTATGATGTGCCTCTCTCTCTCTCTCTCTCTCTCTCTCTATATATATATATATATATATATATATATATATATATAGAGAGAGAGAGAGAGAGAGAGGGGGGGGGAGAGAAAGTGATGGGCATATATCCTGAATTATACCATGGCCTAGGCGGAACGCGCTGTTGGCTCCCTCGGCGTCGCCGTGTCGGCGCGTAGAGAGGCGTGGCGGGCAGCGTCGGGCGAACGCAAAGCCCAGCTCCGCCGCCAGCCAATGCGCGGGCGGGGAGGCGCGTAGGAGCGTCCAATTACATGCCATTAAGTAGCCTCGCGCCGTGCCATGTTTTATACATGGCGGTGGCGCCGGGGCGGCGCGTGAGGGGGGTGGGGACGGCAGCGTGCGTCCGACCCGGACGGCGATACATGTTTCATCAGGCGCGGCCGGCCGCTCCGGGCCGCCCCCGCCGCCCCCCGCGGGCGTCCCCTGAGGCGCCGAGCGGCGCGCCGGTCACCGCTCGCCCCTTCGCCGCCCCCAGGCGCCACGTCAGCCCCGCGCACGTCATGCTCACGCACCCCCTCCCCTAGGTGTGCCCCAAGGCGTGGAATCGGCGCTCATTTCGTTCGGGCCTTGAGATTAAGATAAAGATGAAGTATATGGGGGGAATGAGATATCAACCACAATAGTATACAATGTAATTTTAATGTGATTACATGTAGTCATGACTACATGTTGTAGTTGATATCTCATTCACCCCATATATTTTATCATGGAGCACCACAAAATCTCAGCTGCCACCAGAGAATTGATAAAGATGAAGATAAATTTATGTAAACTGCAATTGGGGGTAACCCAGTGGCAGTTAATTTCATAAATAAGATAATAAATAATATAATAAATAGATAATAAAATAAACTAGCGGCGGCGATGGTGTAACGGTTAGCGTATCGGACTGTTATACCCAAGTTTGCGGGTTCAAACCCGATCGAAGCCGTGGATTTTTAAGGATCGAAGCCGTGGATTTTTAAGGGCGAAAAAATCCTTCGTACGCCTTCCTTCGGAGGGGAAGTAAAGCCGGCTGTCCCATGTTAGTAGATTTACGGCATGTAAAAGATCCTCAAGCCTAAATGACGCCTCTGAGCTAAATTCAAAATCGCCTGTTTCGTCGCCCAAGTAATACCTTCTTTCTCCCATGGTTGGTGAAAGGAGCGTAGCGGAATTAGCGTGGTCAGACGGAAGAGCAGGCCTCATGGCCTGAGTCTCGTCACGTAAAATAAGGCAAATTCAATTCAATTCAATTCAAATTCAATAAATGTCATGCAAATAATACAATAATGGTAATAATAATAATAATAATAATAATAATAATAATAATAATAATAATGTATTTGGTGTTCTGGATCTTTAGTCCGACTTCGCTGGCCAGCTACCGGTGTCCCCCTTGCCTGGGTCTATTTAAATTCCCAAGCTTGGGGGTAAGAGCGACATGAGGCGACCAGGATGTATTCTCTTCACTGTAACAAGGAAGACCCTGAGCTTTTCTTCGTCACAGATTAAGGTTCAGAAACTGGGACGATTTTAAATGGACCACAGCACGGGAAACTAGTACACTGCCCATGAGCCATCCCAGAGGCTATAAAAATAATAATAATAATAATAATAATAATAATAATAATAATAATAATATAAAGCCTAATGATTCTTAATACATTAAATTACATGAAGAAAAAGAAAAGAAACGTCTATCATCTAAAGCTCCACTGAGTGTTTATATAATAAAGACTGCACTGTCCTTCAGTTAACTTCACCTCACTTCATTGCACTTCAGGTCACTATAGCACTAAAACATTTCTTTCCAACGAAGTTATACATGAGACATTTGCAGGATTGTTAGGCAATGCCGAATTGTACGTGACGTTGGGGCGCAGTTAAAGAGGTTTTGTGAGTGTCGGAGGGAAATGTCAATGTGTAACTTCGTATTTGAAATTTCCTACCGAATGTTTACTGGGAAAAATGATCAACGTAGACTCCTTTTCTTGCCCTAAAAGTTTTAACATTTATTTTGTAACATCCTGTAATAGCCATGTTGAATCAGACGAATAACTGACAAACTCCATGTTGGGCGTCAATTAATTTTGCTATACGTCTACACATTTTCATCTGGAGATACATGATTTTTGTCTGTTTCTGGGAATTTGAAATTATTTTAGCAAGGTATTTTTTTCCAAGAATTCTTCAGTGTATTGCTAATGGAGAAGAAACTCCAGAGAACTTCGATCAAAAGTTGAATTATGCAAAACAGAAGTTTTACATTTGCGATTTGTTATAGATAGTATTGATAAAGTTGCCAAACAAGAATAGTCTTGTCTGCTTTTGCTTTTCCTAACTAATGTATTATGCAAATGAAATTTAAATTATGGAAACTTTCATTCAACAACCAACAGATAATTAATTCCAATTTGAATCTTAATCTAAGACTTTTTTATATCAAGTTAAAAATATACCTCAAGTAGTATTGTTTAGAAAAATCGAATGTTTCGTCGCAAACATTAAATGTTACCTCTTTCGGATAACATTATCCATCTTACTTCATTCATTCTCTTGTTCACTTTTCGTCGATCGATCATTTAACTTAAAAGGAATTGGTATTTTCCTTCTTGGGCCCCGCAATTTCTCGTTCTTTTTTTTCTGATCTTCCATCTTCCTTGATGCACATTCTTCTTCTTAGTCCTCTTAGTCTGTCTTTTATTTAGTTTGCATTATATTTCAGATTATTTTTAGTGGTCCCTTCCACCTTCACTTCAAGTCATGGTTTTCGTGGACGTACGATCTCTCTTATTACAGTTCCTGTCAGTTAATTCATTACTTTCCTCAACTCAACACAGTACTTAATCTATATCAACGACAAAGTTTGATATATAGATTTCATTAAAAGAATGGACGTTTGAAATAATATTCTGACGTTTCTGATATTTATATTATAACAGCCATATAACAGCCATCTATTCACTACATTTCATGGTAAATACCTCTGCTGTGATGACGGTTGCACCGGGTTGAGGAATAAAGGTTGTAAGTTCAAATTCCTCATAATTCACGTATGCTTTCATCTGGAGATTTTCTCATGGAAAGCAATTGCAACGTGGTGAAGTGACAGGCTGAAATAGTTTCAAATTAATAAAGTTACCCAATTAAGTCAAAGTGATAAAATATTTAATTCGAAATACAAGGATATGTAACCATTAAATATAGGGTGCACAGTTATTATTATTATTATTATTATTATTATTATTATTATTATTATTATTATTATTATTATTATTATTCAGATAGATGGTTCGTTTCAATTCGATATGGACCATATAGGATCAATCTTATGAGGATACCAGGAATTAAGACATTTGTATTACATATCTGAAACATTAAATTAATATCAACAGGAAGAAATACAACTATTCGATTAATATTATTATTATTATTATTATTATTATTATTATTATTATTATTATTATTATTACATCGATTACATTCTGTCCTCCCACCATTTCGCTTTCCTTCGTCCTCGTTACTCTTCTCCGCCAGCGCCTGTCGCGCCCCCATTCTGCGCCATCGAGCGCCCACTCTTTGCTCCGCTTCCCATCGGCGCTTCGTCGTTGGCGCCGCTGTTTGCCCCGTCGTCCTCCCCTCCCCATCCCGCAACCCTCGCCCTGTTTGCGTCCGCTGCCAAAGATGCGCCCGTGGCCGCTTTGCAGGCGGAGGGCGGCCTCCTCCCCCGGCCCCGCCCCCTCCGCCGCCAGCGCTGCCGTCGTCGTAAACCTTAATTACAGAGCGAGGGCGGGCTGGCGGGCGACGCCCTGCTCTGCTCCGCCCGCGGGCGTCAATCGAACACTGCGCTCACGCCCCCGGCGGGCGGGGCCGGGGGGCGTTTGGTGCTGTGGAAGGGGGCGAAGTGGTACGGGTTCGCTAGTATTTAACGGGTTCGGTGGTATAACGGTTAGCGTATCGCGCTGTTGTACCCAAGTTTGCGAGTTTAAACCCGAGCGAAGCTGTGGATTTTAAGAGCGAATAATCCTTCGTATGTCTTCCTTCGAAGGAGAAGTAAAGCTGTGAGTCCCATGTTGTAGATTTACTGCATGTAAGTGAACCGCCAGCCTAGAAGATGCTTCTGAGCTAAATTCCAAATGGCCTGTTTCGTGCCCCGAGTAATACCGTCTTTCTCTGCTAGATAGTGAAAGGATCGTAGCGAAATTTGCGTGGTCAGACGGAAGAGCGGGCCTGCTGGCCCGAGTCTCACCACGTAAAATAAGGCATTGACTAACTAACTAAAAGTGCCCGAGTACTTCTTGTGAAACGGCCAAGTTTCTCTGTTGATGCACACGTTGGCCGCTGGCTGACGGCAAGCGGGAAGGGTTTACACTACGGATTCCGGAATTGAAGTTCCGGTAGGTTCATGTTTAATGTGGGGGCAAAGCGAGTTACATCAGATTTTCTCGTATTTTTCACTGCCTCTCAACTCACTACAGCTATCAACATTAACATATTAATCTCAAACATTCTTCCATTCTTTCATCATTCAATCTCCCAATACTCCAACCTCCAAAATCCACGAATCCTTCATTCAATCAATTAAATTCTTCATCCCCTCATCCACCAATCTTTAATTTCCTCATCCTTTAATCTTGCATTGTCCAATCCTCTTTTTCTACCATCATTCAAGGAACCATCGATCAATTCCTTCATTCCTACCTACATCTCCATCCATTCTTTAATTCTGAGTATTATTATTGGCTTATGTATAGGAGTCATCATGAAAAGATATCTGTTGAGTTCGATCAATCTCAACTCCATGAACTGGGAACGGTGGCTCAGGGCATGAACAGATGTCACTGCACTGCTCTGACCGAGAGATCCTCGGTTCGAGTCCCGACGGTGGATGGATTTTCTACACTAGCTTTTCAGCTAGATCGAATACAGTCGATCTCTGGAGGGAAATTCTAGCAGCCGGCTGCTCTGATCGGTAGTTTTTCGTGATTTCTCAGATTAACACCAGGTGAATGCCGGAGCGGTACCCTAACAAACGGGCCACGGGCCACCCGCGATCTTCCCTTCCTCTTCCTTGTCCTATCCTCATCCCTTACACACACATACATTAACATGCACACAGTAACATGCACTACACTACCACACATGCTGGGAGACCGGTCGGGGACTGAGAACTTCTCCCGGCCGGGGCGGTGCCTCGCTAGAGGGAGATACCTGATTGAGGAAAACCCCGCTAGTCAACGGCAGGTCGGCGCTGGATCTCGCCATCAAGTGGGGGAGGATCACTGCAATCTCCCGCTGAAAAGCATGCACTACTTTTACGGGACTAATGAGCTCGTTAGTTTTCGCGCCCGACATCGCTATCAATCAATCAATCAATCAACTCCTTGGTGTGTAGGTCTAATAAACAGGAGATGATTCGTTTCTTACATCTTTTTCTGGGAAGGTGGTGTAAGAAATGGTTAGCAATATGTTTTCTCTGTGTAGAAGAAAGTTATCATTATAGGTCCACGATGAGATGAATGTTCATTAATATAATGATAGTTGAGATGGGATTCGTGGTGTTTTGAGAAGCCTATCACACTCGAACTCCAACCACAATCCGAGGACGACCCTCTGTCATTCATACGTAAGATTTACATTTTATTTGCAAGCGCCATTATGAAAATGTCATGTTTTCATACGCATTGATATTATTTCAATGTTCTGTGATGTGTATGGTGCGCTGTTTTGCAAGTGTTAAGGATTTGTTAATTATACATCATTCAGAAAGCGTGCATTCTGTGATCGATGTTGAGTGCTTTCCTGTGATAACTGATTACTTGTCATAATTTACATCTCAGTAATTCGCTGTAAATTATGTCCAATATTTTTGCTGAAATTTTATTCTATTAATATTTCAACATTTTTGATATATCAAGTGATATGGCAAGCAATGAAATAGTTGGTTGATATGTTTAATAAAATCTAAACAATTATGTAGGTACTAAGGGTAGGAATACATTTATTTATTATTACTATTATTATTATTATTATTATTATTATTATTATTATTATTATTGTTATTCTAGTTGTTGAATTTTCAAGTGTTTACTGTTTCATTTTCCGTTCCGCCTGAGATACCCTACAGGAAAAGGGAAATATTAAAATTCATTCTGATTATAATTACGAACGTGGAAACCCAAGCAATCATACTAAACGCTGATTATGGCGAGGTTAATTTGTTTAGTGTTAACTCAACGTGAATTCTAAAATACACATTCATGAAGACTGTCACCACAGATCACATCCCACAAAACTAGTTCTCTAATTTTCCCTAGAACACTCTGGATGTTGCAGAATGTTTACTTTCGTGAGAGCAATCTCATTGCACGTTTACACGCTGTGTTCTGGAAACTTCTCGTTACAACTGAACACATGAATTATTGGTGTTTAATTGAGCGTGGTTATCGGACATTCGAGATTAAAAGCTTCACAACAAAATCCATTTTAGAAAAGCACTTAACTACACACCAATTCGACTTACATTGTTCGCCAAATGTAATTGCACAGGCACGTTTCGTAAGTACAGAATGAACTTTGGGAATGATAATTGGGATTTGATTAATTTCAAAAGTACATTAATTCACACTTTTTGCAAGATTTGGATACATTTGCATGTGGCCAGAACAAAATAACGCAACAGAGTTAATCTTAATAAATTGAAGTCAGCATTAGATACGATCTTTAGAATGAAAGAGAAACTACATTACATAAGAGAAACAATTTAATCATTTACCCTGCAACACGGATGCAGAACGTGTACAAAGAGTGGATGTGATTATTCCCAGTAACGCGTTAAGAGACAATTCACTGCATTTCGTCAGAAACTCGTGATGCTTCATGAAGTAAATTAAGTACAAATCAATGAATGGAATTAAATTAACGAGAGGTTGCTCTAGTGGTCCAGTAAGGAAATCTTTGCAGTTATATGCACAAGCTATCAGTTTTAGGGAACATTATATAGTAAATTTTATTTTCAAAAAATCATTTATCGAGTTGTATGCTAATGTTCTTCTTGTACGTTTTTCTCCATCCAACACTGTGAAATAACATTAGTAAAAGAGAAAATGTGTTGGACAATTCGAATACTGGAAATAATAATAATAATAATAATAATAATAATAATAATAATAATAATAATAATAATAATAATAATAATACACGCCTTTTGGATGAACTTGTGTTCATGGGTATAGCAAATAAATAGATATAATCGGATCTCAACATGCGAATTGGCCAATTAATTGAATCCCGAACAATGGAATCGCTTTTGAGTAATTTTCTCAAAATTTTGCTGTAACGATATTCAATAATACTCATATCTATATTAAAATATTTAACATTATTTCAAAGATAACACAATGTTTAAATGTGTGCTCTCTTCGAGAGAAATATTTTGAAATCAGGAATATATTGTAGCAACGCGTACATTATAAAAAAATGATAAAAATATTCATGGCTACGAATGAAGTTAAGATTGTTTAAGATGTCTCAAAAAATATCGAAGATATGTTAAAAGGACAGAAAAAAATATGTTGAAGGGTGTAGGTTGACCCAACCGGAAGTGAATAAAAAATAGTAGATTGCTTTCTCAGATGGATATCCCTACTTGAAGTCCTGTATTCTATGTCATAATTTACCTTCTTACCAACACAATAATGTTTCAGTTGTCTTCTTTAAAAAATTGGAAGCAATCACGGAAAAAGAACGACCAAGTAACAGAGAAAACCTGTTCTTAATTAAGGAAGCGGTTAATGGCCTCAGGTTTTTGCGGGCGAGAAAATGGCGATAAAGCTTCCCCAACCGCTCTCTCTAGAAAATGGGTCTCTGGCACCTCCCGCGCAAGTCGAAAGGAAGCCGCTGCGGAACGGTCGCAAAATGTCAGCTGCATTCCCATCTCCTCTAACCCTCCCTCTCCCTCTCCTTTCATTTCTTCGGTGGCAGATTCCGATTGAGAAAGTTTCTCGAGAACACCGAGATGGTCCATTTGACGTTTCGGCCGGGACGTTCAAGTTGCTTAAAGGATTGCGACTCAGCAGTCCGCCTGCGCCCGCGGCCTTGGATCCCCCCCCCCCGCCTCGGCAGCCGCGTGGCTCATAGGACGAGCGCGCCCCGGATATGAAGGAGGGAGCGATAAAGGATTTAAGGGAGGCGGCGGGCAAAAGTTTTGGGCAGCGGCGGGCGAAAGAAGTTAGCCCGCCATCCGCCCTCTGCAGGACCACGTGTGCGGGGTGGGCCGTGGAATGCCAAAGCGACCCGCCTCGCGCCGTTTAAACCGCCCCGCTCCTCGGACCTCCCCTGCCCCGCCCCTCCCCCTCACCGGCCCTGGCCTGCCCCGTCCCACCCCGCCCTGCCACTGCCCCGCCCCGCCACTGCCTCGCCCCGCCACTGCCCCGCCGCTGCCATTCCCTGCCTCTCCCCTCCCCGCCTCGCCCCTCCTCTCCCCGCCTCGCCCCTCCCGGCCTCGCCCATCCCCGCCTCGTCCCTCACTGCCTCGCCTCTCCCAGCCTCGCCCCTCCCCACCTCGCCCCTCCCCGCCTCGCCCCTCCCCACCTCCTCCAGCCCCGCCCCACCACACCCCGCCCTCCCCGCCTCGCCCCTCCCCACCTCGCCTCCCCCGTCTCGCTCCCTCCCCACCTCCTCCCGCCCCGCCCCACCACCCTGCCAGTGACCCACCCCTGCCCCTGTCTCGTTCCTGCCCCTCCCCCCTCTGCCCCCTCCTCGCCACTCTGCCCACCTCTCCTCCCCGTGCACTCCTCCTGCCCCACCACCCCCGCCCTGCCAGTGACTCGCCACTCCCTGCCCCTGTCCCGTTCCTGCCACTCTCCCCTCCTCGCACCTCCCCGCCTCTCCCCTCTTCACCTCTCCTCGCTCCGCCCCGCCTCGTACCGGCTGGCCAAGTTTCCGCTCGGGGAGAGACGCTAGGAAACAAAATTAGTTTCCGGGGGGTCCAAAGCCTGTCTTTCAGACATGGACTAAATTAGTGATCGGGAGAGGAAGAGAGAACGACGGAGGAGCGGCGCGGGGGCGCAGAGAAAAGGGAAAGTGGATGAGAAAGCGGGAACGCGGGACAGAATCTCCCAGAAAATACCCAGCTCCTGCGGAGCGGCCAATCCCTGTAATAGCTTCAAGCATTAGCCAGTAAGACGAATAGGGGAACGATTTACTACCGGGGTGAATCCCCGCGAACAGGGTTGCCAATTCCTTACGCAAACAACATATGTGAACAAACGTGCGGGAGCGACCTAGTGGTGCAGAAGCCGAATTAATAATGAAGTACAAGTATTTAAGTAAATTCGTTTTCGCCCGGAAGATTGAAACTGAAGGCGGACGGCGGCGCCGCCGGCTCTTTCACTAATGAATGGGCGACAGGGGCGCGCGAAGAGGCGGCGACGAGCGTCCGTGGGGAGGGCGGCTGCGGGACGACTGCGCGGGGGCGGCGTCGAGGGTTGGGGAGCGGCGCTGGTGGAACTGTGTGGTTCTGGGAAGTAGAATGGCGTTGTGGGCCGATGCTGGCGAGGAAGGCGCGAGTAAGAAGGGAGTGGGGGTAGGTGGGAGAGAGAGAGAGGGAGAGAAAGAAGAAGAGAGGGAGAGGGGAGGGGATAAGAGGGGAGAAGAGGAAGAGAGTTAGGGAGAGAGAAAAACAAAGAAGTAGAGAGGCGAGAGGAAGCCAGGCGGGGAATGGGGAGAGGGGGTGAGAGGAAGACAAAAAGAAGTAGAGAGGGGGGAGGAAGCTAGACGAGGAATGAGGAGAGGGGGAGAGAGGACGAGGGTAGAGAGGTGAGAGAGTGAGGTGAAGAGGAATAGAGGTGGAGAGAGAGGGAAAGAGAAGAGAGCAGGGGAGGGAGCGAGGGAGGGGTGATGGAGAGGGGAGAGTGAAGAGGGGGAGGGGAGAGAGGGAGAGTGAGAGTGCTAGGGGAGAGTGAAGAGGGGAAGGGGAGAGGGGGACTGTGAGAGTGGTAGGGGAGAGAGAGTGGTAGGGGAGAGTGAGAGTGGTAGGGGAGAGTGAGAGTGGTAGGGGAGAGTGAGAGCGGTAGGGGAGAGAGAGCGGTAGGGGAGAGTGAGAGTGAGAGTGGTAGGGGAGGGGAGAGTAGGAGGGGAGAGTAGGAGGGGAGAGAGGTGGATAGAGAAAGAGAAGAAGAGAGTAGGGGAGGAGGGGAAGAAGGGGTGAGGGGGAAAAGGTAGAGAGGAGAGGAGAGGAGGGAAAGGGATAGTGGGGACGGACGGTGTGAAGGCGACACGAAGGTGGCGGGGTCAAGGAGTGTGTCGTGGACACGGTGCGGGGGCCGGGAAGGGTGGCATGTGGGGTAGGGGGTAGGGAGACGGGGGCAGAGGATGTAAAGATTGGGAAGGGGGGGTGATAGTGGAGCGAGTGCTGGGCACTGTGCGGAGATACAGTCCACCACAAAGCGTTGTATTCTACGCACTACGGTCGATGCCACTCATCAGGCGTGCCACGACATTGCGGACCAAACAAACGGGACAGTTTTCATTCCAGTAAGTTTTTCGCTGTGCCGTTCCTCGGTATCTCTTTACCGGGGTTCCTTGAATTTCTTCAGAAATGAAAAAAAATCTATTGCTTATTGAGGATTTGAGGAAAATTAATGGGAAATGACTTGCGTATTGTTAAGAAATTCATTCATTTTCCCTGCTGTGAAATACATTCTTACTCATTAATAAAAAAATAAATTGTGTCTTTCTTAGCACTGTTCAACTTTATTTTAAAGATCAATTCCTTAACTTTGCATTCTTTAATTCTAATAACGTATCTTCGATGCTATTAACATTCGCGTTCACCAATCTTTCATTTTCGGGAAGTGACATAGGAGAAAAAATTACTTACTGCTTCGGTAACAAAAAATATTTGTTTTGCTTTATTTGCCTTAAATTAGATAAGTACACGTTTATTGTAATGGTGTGAATCAAAAATCATTTTTAAGTGTTCCAAATATATCATCAACTTTGATGAGATCTAAATAAAATCAATATAGGTGACTGAAGTATCCTTATTAGTACAATACCAAACATATTACGTTGCTTTGAATTTACGAGCAACTAGTTTGTGGGATTGTGCACGGAGAATAAATGCTTAATGAATTTCGTGTCAAAGAAATGGAAGTGATGCTTCAGTGTGAAACTATTTTCTGTGTATCTCAGTAAAAGGTTTGTAAACTATTTATAAGTATTACTGTTTTGAATAAATTAAGACTTTAGAGTTAGGAATTTGACTTGTTATGCGAGTGTATACTAGAAAATCTCAACATTAATTTCTTTTATTATATAACCGGTTATTTTGGTTTTTATATTTTTGTCAGTGATAGTTGCGCACAAGTAATTGTGTAAGTATTTTTTATGTGAGAATCTACACTATTCCATTCTTGTAACCATTAAGAGTAACATATTAATAAGGTGAGGGGGTAACGGTAGACCCTAGAAGGAAATTCAATATAAATGAAGGGAAATTTTACATATTTAAGAACTAATGACAAGTATTTTCCTGTATATTTCTCACATTTTCTGCATAGGGCAGGCATTCTGTGCAGGATCACATATGGCCACTTTATTTCTTTGAAAAACGAGTTGAACATTTACTACATTGATTGGACAGTACCGGTAGCGGTAGCTCAGTGCATCAACTGATGTCACTGCAGCGCCTCTAACCGGGAGGTCCTAGGTTTGAGTCCTGACGGCGGCAGGATTTTCGACACTAGCTGTTCAGCTAGGTCGAATTCAGCTGCTGTCTGGAGGAGAATTCTAGCGGCCGGCTGCTCTGATCGGTAGTTTTCCGTGGTTTCTCCGATCAACACCAGGCGAATGCCGGAGCAGTACCCTAACAAACGGGCCACGGACCGCGCGCGATCTGTCCTTCCTCTTCCTTGTCCTATCCTCTCCCCTTCACACACTTACACTAACATGCACTACACTATCCATATTTCCGGGAGACCGGTCGGGAGCTTAGAGTTTGTCCCGTCCCGGCTGGGGCGGTGCCCCGCTGGTGGGGGAGTCTGGTTAGGGGGAAACCCCACTAGCCGACGGTAGGTCGGCGCCGGATCTCGCCATCCAGCGGGGGAAGATCACCGCCATCTCCCGAGAAAAAAACATGCACTACACTAACGGGACTAATGACCATAGCAGTTGACGCGCCCGGAAACATGAATCAATCAATCAATTGGACAGTATTTCTGTTATCTACATCGACAAACACTAAAATTAAATTTCTAAATGTTTATGAGCAGGTTTTGATGTAAGAGAACGCGGGAGGTTTCACGATGCGATTGTGAATGGCAACGAATACTTTCCTAAATATCCTATATACGTTGAAAGACGAAGCGATCACTAAGTGTTCTGAAAAGTTTCAATAATAAAAGTCGTAAATGTTGAAATAATATATTCTTACCGAAATAAATATAAATGAAAAAATGACACTTTACCCCTCCTCCTTCTGTTAGACTGTAAAGAGCTCTGAAATGTTGTGTGCAACTGTAAAGAGTTCTGAAATTAAAATTACTTCTTTGATTAGTCTTAATACCTATGTCAATAAGACGTAATAATCAGTATCACAATGATGCCAAATGTACAAAAGAGCAGACGGTATACATAATTCAATTTATGATACCTCTCAATCATCGAAAAAATAAACAATAGTCGATATATTAGATAACATATCATCTCAGAAACAATTTGGAATGAACATAGTTACGTTTTTTGTAATCTAAATGAAACACCAATAGAATATAAAAATCTACGTTAGATACAAACCGTTATTTATTCTTTTAGTTATTATAGAAAACCTTCGCCAATAATACCCAATTGATTTGCGTTTGTGTGCATGCAAATAGATAGCATTCATTACCGAGTTGATTGCGTTGAAATAATTAGACAAGCATCAGTTTCAATTAACATGCAAATAGTTTATGAAACTATGCATACTAATGAATGTTTAATGTTCAAAAGATAGTCTAGTAAGTGATGATATAGTGTTAAAATACTTTAAATATAATACTTCAATAAGTTATAAAGTAAAAAGAAAAGAGTTTTAATGTATAACTTGTCCATGATAATATGTTAATTAAGTACTAACTTCTAATAGATTTTTTTATAAAAGAAAGTAACATTAGTAGTAAATGAACTTTTACTTGCCTAGTTATTAAACATGAAATTAATATTTAGTGAAACATTTTAAAATAATTATTTTGAATACGAATATTGCTGTCAATGTTTCATATAGAAAAATTACTTACACTTCTGGAGAATTATGATATTTTTGCTTAAAATAATCTTCAGTTCAATAATAATGACTGTACCGAAGGTTATTTTAAACAAAAATGTCCTAATTCTTCAGCACAGAGAGTTATTTTATTCTGCAATTATTGGTATAGGTTACACAAAAGTTAAATTTTACATAGTAGGTTATTCCTAGTAGTCTTCGGATTTTGCCCATACATTTATATGAGCCATTCAGAACATCTTGTAATTTATGATGATTTTGAACTCTAGTGAATTTCGAGTGCCGACGGCGGAAAGATTTTCGACACTAGCTTTTCAGCTACGTCGAATTCAGTCGCTGTCTGGAGGAGAATTCTAGCGGCCTGCTGCTCTGATCGGTAGTTTCCCGTGGTTTCTCCGATCAACACCAGGCGAATACCGAAGCAGTACCCTAACAAACGGACTACGGTCCTTTCCTTCATCTTCCTTGTCCAATCCCCACCCCTTACACATACACACACACACACACACAATAACATGCACTAAACTGCCACACCGGTCGGGAACTGAGAACTGGTCTCGGCTGGGGTGGTGCCCCACTGGTGGGAGATACCTGGTTGGGGAAAACCCTGCTAGTCGACGGTCGGTTGGCGCCGGATCTCGCCTTCCAGTGTGAGGAGATCACCGCCACCTTCCGATAAAAAATCATGCACTACATTTACGGGACTAAGGATCTCAGTAGTTGACGCTTCCGAAATCACTAACAATCAATTACCTCATGAACGCTGTTTCTTAATTGTAATTCTCTTATCCTATTTTCATTTACCGTTGTAAACCTTCGTCTGAACATCTGATATCCGTTTTTCTAGCCGTAGTTTGCACACACACACATTGCTTTTCACCTCCTCATTCCCTTCACATCTTCAATATTAATTGAGAATGTAGCTGTACTCAATGCAGCAAGCGAGGAGTCACCAATATCTACTTACTGAATCCTTTTATTTTATGTTGCTGTCCAATGTTGTGTGCTGTTCACATAGTTTTCATTATTGTAATACTATTTATGTTTTCTTCACATACGTTGCTTTCCTATATACCCACTGAATCTCTCTTCACCTTTTTCTGGACGTTCTCCAGCACATTTGTTTCTCGATCACTTTACTCTGCACATAACTTCTCCGTACTCTCCTCATCGTTTTCTTTCACATAATCTCTGTATCGCCTACTCACCGAATTTCCAATGTTCATCCTAAACTTACTCGCCTATCACCTCACCGTCAAGTCTTTACCCATATCCCCGTTTTTACAACCCATCAATTATCAAACCTATCGACTTTTCCTTGCTCACTTCATCAATTTTCTGCTGAACTTGACATCCCCATTACCTTTTCGTGTAACTTAAACTACGCCTAACTTAAACAGCCTTCTCTCTGTATTACCTGTACATCATCGCCTATTTTATCTTACACATAAACTTTCCATTATCTTCTCGTTTACCTTATCCTGCTTACCTCCTCAGCATCACCTATTCAATGTTTTCTTCCCTAAATATCACTTTTCCATTACTCTCCTGCTTCTTTGCAAATCTTTCCACTTCTTCGTCAATTTTTTCCTGCCTATACCTTTTCTAATATGTTCTTTCCATCACCTCCACCTATCAATACCACCGTTCAAAGTACATTATACCTCCGTCACACCCTTAACTGCCTTTACTTGCACATCTCTCTCTCTTCGCCAACCTTCCCGTTCACATAAATGTTCTTGGTTGATTGTTAGTGATTCGGGGCGCTTCAACTGATAAGGTCGTTTCCCCGTAAGTGTAGTCAATGTTTCTTCTTCGGGAGGTGACTGTGGTCTTCCCTCCTCAGGATGGCAAGATCCGACGCCAACCTACAAGCCGGCTAGCTGGAGTATCCTCACCCAGGTATCTCCCTCCAGGGGAGCCCCTCCGCCTAGTCAGGACAAGCTCTAAGCTACCAAACGGTCTCCCGGCATGTGTGGTAGGGTAGTGCATGTTAGGGTAAGTGTATGTAAGGGGTGAGGATAGGACAAGGGAGAGGAACGAAAGATCGCGCGCAGTCCCTGGCCCATTTGTTAGGGTACTGCTCCAGCATTCGCCTGGTGTTGATCGGAAAACTACCGATCAGACCAGCCGACATCCACGGACATAATATTCCGCTACACAGTGAGTGAATTCGGCCTAGCTGACAAACTACTGTGGAAAATCCTGCCACGGTCGGTGCTCGAACCTAGAACCTCCCGGACAGAGGCACTGCAATGACATGAACGACGCCCTGAGCCACCTCTCCCGGTGCAACCTTTCCTCATCCCGAGAAGTCGTAGGCTTCCGCGGCCGGAGTCATGTGGATGATCTTGGCTGTCCGGGTGACGCCGCGTCAAAGGCTGTGTTGCCGACGTTGCGACCATCTTTTCGTGGTCTTCCTCAGGGCTGGTCTGCGACCAGCCCAGCGACCAGCCCAGCGACCAGCCCAGCGACCAGCCCAGCGACCAGCCCAGCGACCAGCCCAGCGACCAGCCCAGCGACCAGCCCAGCGACCAGCCCAGCGACCAGCCCAGCGACCAGCCCAGCGACCAGCCCAGCGACCAGCCCAGCGACCAGCCCAGCGACCAGCCCAGCGACCAGCCCAGCGACCAGCCCAGCGACCAGCCCAGCGACCAGCCCAGCGACCAGCCCAGCGACCAGCCCAGCGACCAGCCCAGCGACCAGCCCAGCGACCAGCCCAGCGACCAGCCCAGCGACCCTACCGGTAGCGACGCAGACGATCCCTGAGGAAGACCACGACAAGATGGTCGAAACGTCGGCAACATAGCCTTCGAAGCGGCGTCACCCGGACAGCCAAGATCATCTACATTTCCTCATCCCATCCACTTCATATCTCCGTCACTCCCTCAACCACTTTCCTACGCGTATCATCTCTTCGTCATACCTTTTCCATTATCCGCACATCCTTGCTCGCCAACCTCTCGTCGGCAGGGGCCGCCCCGGCGCGCGCCGCCCCGTGACCTGCGGGAGGGCGGGCGATGCGCCTTCGCGGGCGATGACGCGCCCCGCAATTTGGCTGGCCACCCACGTGTTATAAGCCCTCCGCCCGCGGATGCAGAAGGGAGCCCTTCCTCCCGCCTCGACCCAACCCCGGGACAGGGCGCCTCAGAAAAACGTTCCGAAGCAGACAGGCTAGTAAATATCTTTTATAATAGAGAAAGGCGGGAAGGTATAGATAGATAGATATTTATTATTCCGCAGGTAGGTATATACAACCTGGTGGCAGAACTCTACAATTTACATATTACTAATATTAAATTTAAATTATTTAACAACGTAACTTTAAATTATTTAAAGACATAATAATAATAATAATAATAATAATAATAATAATAATAATAATAATAATAATAATAATAATAATAATAAGAAGAAGAAGAAGAAGAAGAAGAAGAAGATATGTATAATGTATAATGTAAATGTATATTATATGTATATGTATGTGTAATGTATAATGTATATATAAATATAAGAGATGGAGTTGTGATAGTGAGGAGTAAAAGCTGAGGAAATGACGGGTGAAGAATTATAGGGTGTGTGGATTTTTTAAGAAAAGTAATTTGTAATGTTCTGTGTGAATCTGTGAAGCTGCATCTGAAAAGAAAACTGAATAAATGAATGAATGATGATGGTGATGATGATAACGTACCAAAGTGATGCAGGATATAGAGGGCATCCAAGTAGTCACAGGTGTAATAGTGAAAGGCGGGGAGGTATAAGAGATATGAAAGGAGAGTTGTGAAAGTGATGGAGAAAAGTTGAGGAAATGACGGGCGAAGAATATATAAGGTTGGGGTGGAATTTTTAAAGAGGAGTAATTTTTAATGATCTATGTACATCTGTGATGCTGCACCTGAAATGAAAACTGAATAAATGAATAATGAGGACGTTGTGGTACATAGTGTACGTAAGTGGCGTTCTTGTATTTGAGAAGTTGATCTGCGTTTATACCTCTGGGATGGCTCATGTGCAGCGTACTAGCTTCCCATGCTTTGATCCCCGGGTCCGATTCTCAGTCAAGACAAAAATAGAGTTGAAGCTTTCCTTCAAACTAGTCCCAGTTTCCGTAGCTGTGTGAGGAAGAAAAGCTCAAGCAGGAGGATCTTGCTAGTTACGGACAATAGAATACGTCATGTTCGACTCATGTCACTCTTACCCCCAAGCATGGGAATGTAACTATTTATTTTATTTATTTTACGTCAAAAAACAGTTAAAAAACTGCGTATGACGTGCTATGGGGAAAAGTGAATTTGTGTGCACATTTTCAAAATTCTGAAAGCGTTGATCCCTACACTAAGTCATATACTACTTAAATTTTGAATTTTTGAAAGGGAGAAAAAAAAACAAAAAAAAAACTCCCATGTAATAAAATCTATTTTCAAGGATAAACAAGCAATAAATTTTGAATTTTGAAAGGGAGAAAAAACAAACAAAAAAACTCCCATGTAAAAAGATCTATTTTCAAGGCTAAAAAGCAATAAATTTTGAATTTTGAAGGGAGAAAAAAAACAACAACAAAAAAACTCCCATGTAATAAAATCTATTTTCAAAGATAAATAAGCAATAAATTTTGGCTCTTATTACTTCCTGCCGCTACTAGGCCCAGGTATGGGGGACATCGGCTAGCTAGCCGGTGAAGTCGGACTACCGACCCAAAATGCCAAATGCATACATATCTGCGTTTATCGACCAGGTAATGTGATACTGTGGATTGTGGGATGCAGGCACCATATCGTAGAAACATTCAAGATTATATTATGTTCGATGTATTCTGTATACATTATAAAGTTTTAATCTATTTTAAAATTCATAAAGTAAATGGATGCCAACTCTCTTACGAAAAAGTCGAATGCGGCCCCCTCTTCACCAGTTTCGCTTTTCGGTTGCTATTTCAAAAACATCCTATAGAGCTACCTGCACTTTCGTTCATCCTACCCCTTCCTTTTCCATCTTCGTCCCCACTCCTCCTCCATCAATCTCAGGCGACCCCTTCAACGTTATATAAATATCGTTAGATTTTAAGGACGTACCACAACATATTTCGCTCTTACCTGACGCAAATCTATACTACGCCCCTCCCCGCTAAACACCATCAACTATTTGCCTTGTGTTGAGGATTGCACAGCCCAGACTCAATTTTGCGTTGATATACTCATCAGAAATTTATACGCGCATTATGAGCACACAGTAACTAGAAAAACGATATAGATTATGCCGAGAAAAGTTTGTAAGGTTGCATAACATTCTGAAGAAATACAAAGAAGGAATAATGAAAATGTATTATTTGTTTACTTGGTATTTTTGAAGCGTTTGTTGCAGAAACTTAAAATAAGATAAAAAAATGTTTTGGGTAATCATGTCTAAAATCAACATAAATCTACTTATATCTTACTAAAATATTTACCATTTAATTTAAGATTTAAGTTTTAGTTTACGTGCAGGGTAAATTTCAGCTTCCTTTTTCCTAATTCTTTGGGAATAACTTACAAGCCCATTTATCAATTTCTGCATCATACTACCAATTTACAGCATATTGCTATCGTGCGCATTCTATAAATGTAAGCTTTTACCTTCAGATTCTTATTTCTTGAGAAAATCATTCGTCGCCAGTTTAAATCTTTCTTTCCCTTCGAAAACTCTCCCAATACGCTCTGCAATATGAATTTTTATGATGTCATTTTGAGAGTTTTTAAACTATTTTTTACACCCATTTGAGATCATTTTACTGTTATTTGTATATGTGTCTGATCAATTTTTAACCCTTATAAAATTGATACAAATATTAACTTAAATGGTTTAAGAAATTAAGAAATACAATCAAATTATCTGTTACGTATACAACCAACTTATTACTAAAGTTTGGAAAAATATTTAGAATAGAATGGAAAATGTTTTCTTAAATCTGTATAGCTAACTGTAAAAATATGTAACATAATGGTAAAATTTGATGTTATATACAGTATAATTGTGATCTAAAAACATTTTATACTTGTACTGCACAAGTACCCTTATAAAACATGTAATTTGTTACAACAAAAATATTGTTCACAAACTGAAAATAAGGGAAAAAAAACTTTTTTAAACAAGTTTTAATACTTAAAACGTTAAACAAAAAAACGTAACTTTAATACATAAAACTTGCTTGGCCTACTAGATTTTAGTGTTTGAGATAACATTTTGATTTTCGTCAAAAATTGTGATTAGTGAGAATGATCGAAAAAACTTAGGATCTGCAACGTTAGGTTCGTACTGGTTGTTACACTTTCATAAATTGTTTTTTCTAGATTGCCTAGTTATTGAAAATTTGCACAAATATATTCCGTCAATTTATTTTCTGTATTCTCTACGTATGATGTGTAAGAACTTATATCTAAATATAAGAACAAATAACTATACCACTTGTAGGAAATATCAACATAAAAACTTACATGAAAAATAAAGAAGTGCTTCCACAAAATATATAATCACTAAATCCATTTTCCAAACATGATAATGCAACTATTTTGAGCAATGGCTTCGAATTTCTTTTTAGTAGAGATTTATCTAAACTTTTATTATTTTTTAGACGGACTTCTATTTACTGTAACTATTTACTAAACTGTCACATTATACGTCTTTTGTTTCGACTAACACGAGTTCTCTTTATGAACACCTATTTCCCTCAAGTTCGGTCTCACAGTTTTCAAACGCACATCTCCTCAATATCCTCTGCCATGAGAGGTTTCTGCGTGGGCCTACATCCGCTTCAAGCTGGATGAGCGCGAATGCTTCATAATCCGCAGGGAGCTTGGAAGGAGAGGCCGAAAGCGCGAAGAGCGGCTCAAAGCTAAACGAGGTGTTTCTCCACAAACGCTGGGTCCTCCATCTTGTGAAGATGGTGCTGCTGGCTGAGAAATGAAGCACGAGAAGATCAAGAGAGATAGCAGGCGAGGTTTGATTGACTGTTAGTGATTCCGGGCGCGACATCTATTGAGGTCATTAGTCCCGTAAGTGTAGTGAATTATTTTCAGCGGGAGGTGGCGGTGATCTTCCCACACTGGATGGCGAGATCCGGCGCCGGACTATCGTCGACTAGCGGGATTTTCTTCAACCAGGTATCTCCCACCAGCGGGGCACCACCCCTGCCGGGACAATTTCTAAGTCCCCGACCGGTCTCCCGGCATGTGTGGTAGTGAAGTTCATGTTACTGCAAGTCTGTATAAGTAAGGGTGAGGATAGGACAAGGAAGAGGAAGGAAAGATCGCGCGAGGTCCGTGGCCCGTTTGTTAGAATACGGCTCCGGCATTTGCCTGGTATTAATCGGAGAAACCACGGGCAACTACCGATCAGAGCAGCCGTTCGCTAGAATTCTCCTTCAGTCTGCGACTAAATTCGACCTAGCTGAAAACCTAG